>JAPVRG010151660.1:0-14773 GCA_029783565.1 Rhagoletis cerasi | reverse complement strand
AGACTAAGCACGCAGCTGCAGCAGCAGCTGTGTCGGAAAACTGACTGCAATTATCGCAACACAATTATGGGTTAGACCACCAGCTGAATGGTTGTAATATATTTCCACAATTAAAGTGCCAGAAATTTAAAGATGAACGAAAAAGAATCGTAGAAATTAGAAAAGTGATTGAAAAGTGATGATCAGCTCGACTTTTATTCAAGCATTGTTTTTGCCAGCAACTCCAAAAAAAATCAAACTAATGAAAATCATTCGTTCTACATAGTCAGCATTTTGAACAAACTCTCGATATGTATTTTTGTTTGCAGTTACCTTGCTTTTGCTGTTGGAGTTAAATGAAAACCAAACTTCTTTGATGTGCATCTTATAGGAAAATTTTACGATTGACTTTATAAATTTCTGAGCAAAACACCATTCAACCTTGTAAAGGCTGCGGAATAAACTAATTACTGGCATTTTTTTCTAATTCAACTCAAGTGTATTGATAATATTACTTGATATGATAAGCATTTGACTCATACATTAATCTGCTATTCGAATTACACAATATTTTTTTTCATATGCGCCTCATATACTATCTCTTTGGGTGTGCAAATGTTTATTTGGCGATCTTTGAACAAATAAAAATTGGGTATTTCCTATTTAAATTTCGTTTCACACAACACTACAAGAATTTTTATTTCTACTATGGAAATATTGATTGCAGACTGATTATAGAAAATTTCCAGATTTTCTTTAATACATATGTACATATGACCAATTATACAGAAAATTTTAGTTTTTGTAACGTTGCCAGTACATTGTTTAGTCTTATAATTTTAAGACCAGATGACCTGTTAAACAAATTTGTGCACAGAAACGCTTACTTATTTGGGTTTCAGCGTTCTTCACGAAAATTTGTTTTTCAGATAACTTGTCTTAAAGATAAGGCCACGTTACAAAAATTTTAATTTCCCGTAGAATATACCATATGTTTTTACTGAGAAATTGTTAAAATTTTCAACTGCTTTAGACATTTTCTAGTTCTAATTGTTGCTGGTATTTACATCCATAATTATCTAACTTACAAAATTTTATAAATCCCATAGCTTTAATAATTTCCCCAACTTAGCGCTGACCTAGTGCGAGTCCCCCCATTTGATTTAAGCCAAAGATATGCATATACATATATTCTTTGATACACAATTCGTTTAGTCATAGTATGTACTCACCTCTGTCCAAGCCATGGTGGCTGCAGTATTGTTAGCTGCAGCTGTGGCAGCAGCAGCGGTGGCGGCACGCTTGGATGGCGGTGGCACAGTGCGTCGAGTTGTGGTGCGTAATGCCTTGGTAAACGTTTGCGGATATGTCCGCCAGGTGCGTGCGGCGGTTGTTGTTGTTGTTGTTGATGACGATTTGTTTAAGAGCAACGATGTTGATACGGATACAGTTGCCGATGGCGGTGTTTGCGGAAAGCGATGTACACCAACTTTTTCGTTGACCAATGATAGTAGTGTGGCAGAGGAGACTGTAATGGTGCCGGTGGCAGCAGATGTTCGACTAATGCTGATGCAGTGCCTCTATTTCCAATTAAATTCTGTATGATATACGTAACGAAAAATTAAAAGGCAGCGTTACTAGTAGAAAATTATAAACTAATTAAATTTTGGAATATGGTTACCAACACTTTCTGACAAATTTGCAATCCATATTTTTGACATTAAAATTTGTTTTTTTTTTTTCTTAAAACGTGCCCATTTTTTACTCACCTGTTTGACTCACTGCAGTTGTTCGCACGCTACGCTCATGCTACTTCCAAACGCCGATAGCAAAAAAAAAACTATTTTCGTATTATTAAATGCACTGCCTTTGCATGCACATAATCTAATTTGGGATCGTAGCAAAACCGAGGTTTTTTCTTTACGTTGCTCTATTCGTGGGTAAAAAAATTCAGCAAAATATTTGGTAATGCTGGCTAAAGTGGTGTGGGGGTGCTCCGCTCCAGCATTCCCACCACGACCACTGTTGCTTCTTCGTCAAGCTGGTTCTCCTTTACTTCTTCTTTTCTACCTTTGGTAGCAAATCTCTACCGCGTTGGTTGTTTGGTTGGTTTTTTTTTGTATCTTCAATCAGACTTCAATGATCAGCAGCAGCCTCGCTGGCTCAAGTTTCTGATTTACCTTCGGCTTTCTTTTTTGCTACTGGAGAATCGAAATCTGTTTTCGACGATTTTGTTTTCTTATTTTTTCTTCCTCACTTCTCTTGTAATTTGTATTTCTAAAATTAATTTTTATTTTATTGTGGCTGTTCTATTATCCCCTGTCTAGTTATTTCTTGATTTTTTTTTGCACTTCACTTACGCACTTCTCTTTCTACAAAAGTTTTCTTTTCAACTCTTTTATCTTTTTCTTTGCACTTAAAATGGAATTTTGATTTCTCTATATCGTTGAAAATCTGAAAATTGCAATTTTGAATTCAACCGGAATAAGTTGCGATGGCTGGGAGCGAAATGAAATCAAACAATTTTCTTTGTTTTTTGCTATAAACGAGAAGATGTTGGAATATTATGTAAATTCAAACTATATTCTGCTGTCTTCTTAATTCTTGTTTCCCATTCAACTTGATTGTCACATGGCACCCAGCAAGCAATTGGCTTCGAATTTGAGCACTTGACGAAAGCTGTCAAAGATGACAAATACCCGGCTTAGTGGCTTGATCAATGTTTGATGATTCGCAATAGGCAGTTAATATTCATAGATAAAGTGATAATTTAACTATCGTCATCAATATTTTCTCTGTAAGTTGGGGTTTGGCTTTTTCTTCTAGCATTTGATATAACAAATCGGTAAGAACAAAATGCCATAAAGTGGGGAAAACCCCACACAACTAACACCTCTGTCCCTGTGGGTCTCCCGTTAGTTGAGCTTGACGACAACGACTGAGACATTAAACCGATCTGGGCGGGGTTGTTGTAGCCGCTACAACAACAACAACAACAGATCATAAAAAAAACGCAATAATTCTAAAACTTTAAAAACAAAACAATTATAGAAAATTATTATTCTTCTGAGATATGGTAACCAAGTTGATGAAATTAAAAAAAAAAAATTCAGCACCCTAACTGGGAAGTCAAATTCTATTAAATTTTTAAAATTACAGGCGAACCTCGTCTATCCGTGATTTAATTATCAGGAACAACAATTATCCGGGATCAATAAAGAAAAACAACAGTTTTAGCGTAGCTGGTTAACCGATTCTATTGATTAACGATCATTACATCAATTATTCATAAAGACGACAGCGTTTTTGAGCATGTAAGCAACCAAATTGGGGAATCCCAGCAGTGCTATTCTGTAACAAGTTAGCGTCAATTTTCGGGCCACCAGATCGTTACAGAATAGCCCCACAGGTATTTTGCATATTTTTCTTTGTTTGATGCGTTTGAAATGTGGATAAAATTACATATAATAAAATGGAAATTCATCCCAAAAAAAAAATACCCCAAAAATGATCCTAAACCGGGCAAATGAATTGTCTGGGATGCTCTCGGTCCCGACCATCCCGGATAATCGAGGTTCGCCTGTATTTAGTATCTTAAAATATGTATATTGTATCTAAAAAGGAAAAACGCGATAGGGTTAAGGGTACCAAAGCACATTAAACAAGGTAGTCGCAGTAGCGTGGAGAACATGATCCGATTCTCTCATTTCGATTCTGAGAATGCCCCTAAACTCGTTTTACGACTTGGCAGCACAGACAGTACAGGGGGCGATTAACAGCTACCACTAGTTAAGTTGAAAAAGCACCGCTTTGAATCCAAGGGATTTATTGTATATGCTTTTATAAAACTAGCTAAAGTGCAGTGTTTATAAATAAACACAGTTACTCGTAATTTGAGAATTAAATAGCACGCAAAAACTAAGCAGGTACTAATATTTATTGCTTTTCGAATGCTGTATTCATTAAAAAGAAATCACCCAACATGTCTTAATAAATACCCATACATGTTTTCGTAGCAGTGGCACTATTGGAAGATGTAATAAAAAAATGAACCTTTTGGCAGCGCTCTCACGAGAAAAAGAGTTTCGGATCATATTATCCATGGCAGTATAACAAACTCAACCTAGAATCAAGGCGCATCCTTACAAGGGGGTAGCAAATGCATATAAGTAAAAACCACGTGGATTTCGTTGTTGCTTTTTTGGTAAGTAAGGATGTCAAAACGAAAGAAAATGGGAGATAATTTTCGTAATTTCGTTTTGTTTACATCCTAATGTAACGCCATTTCGTCTTGGATGACATTCCACTGTACTAGTGTAGAGACAAAACTATCAAATCAGCTGTTCTAATAACACCACCTTGTATAGATGCGCCTTGCCTAGAATGTCAAAACAGAAAGAAATGTAAACACGTTCGACCAATCAAAAAGCAAGACAATGTATGTGCATGTGAATGTGTATATGAATGTAACACCAGAGAACGTACGTTCTCTGGTAACACAGCTTGACAATTCAGGTCAAGGTGCATCTATATACACCACCTTGTATGGATGTGCCTTGATTCAGGTTATTCACGAAATAAAGAAAATCAAAATCGCAGCACTGCTGTGACTACCTCTTTGCCTTGGTTAGTACTTAAATTTCTATGTTTTGGTTGTTTTAAATTTAAATCAATTGTTTACTTCAAAACACAAAAAGTATTTGAAAGAAGCATCTTATGAACTTTCATGGGTTAAGGCGAATTTTTCAATTCAGAACATTTCCAACAGAAGCTTGACGTTTCTTCCGAAGGAAATTGCAACCGTGCATGGAAGCGTGTGGAAAGCAATTCAAATTCAACACAGAGTGTTGCCGTGTACATGCGAATTACTGTACGTCTATACCTGCTATGGGCACTCGCATACGAACTGTCACTTTTCTCGCATACGAAAATTTAGCGCAGAGAAAATTTTGTACGTGAGCAGTTCATCGCATACCATTTCAGTGCGAACTTGTTTTAAACGTTTTACCAATGTTGCGAAAATTGTTTTTTTTTGCTTGGTTATGCTTTCATAACGTTTCTGCGAGTTACAGCACTTCTTTCTTACTTGGAATCAAAATAAATATGAAAAATTAATTGTTATAGTCAGTTCGTCGCATGCGATAGATGGTATGATATATCTTTACTTTATATTGTATACTTTCTGCGATGAACGGTCTACACCTGCGATATATCTTTTACGATGCTTCGTATGCGAGCGCCCATTACAGGTATTGACGTGCAGTTATGAAGCCAAGTATTGAACTTACGTTACATTACTGTTCGTCTATACATGCTATGGGCACTTGCATACGAACTGTCACTTTTCTCGCATACGAAAATTTATCGCACAGTAATTTTCGTACGTAGGCATTTCATAGCATACCATTTCAGTGCGAAATTGTTTAAAATGTTTAACAAATGTTGCGAATATTGTATTTTTTTTGCTTGGTTGTGCTTGCACAGCGTTTCTCTTTCTTTTATTTTACACAAACAAAATATATGGGAAAAAAATACCAAACCACGAGTTACCGAATAATTCACTAATTGTTCACCCATAACGTCGGCCATTGCCGACGGATTTTCCAACCTAAACACCTCATAACGCTTATTCTTTATTTTCCGTCTGTCCATTTAGAATGAGATCATGACCTGCGAATATCAAAGAAAAAATCATTATGTTAACATTCGGGCGATTTCGGCACTGTCGGTTTCGGTACAACTTTTGTTCCCCATTCCGATCCTACTTACTGGCTTGCATGAAAAATTCGCATACCCAAGTCATATCCAAAACGACCTGTTTTGAAGAAAATTCGACTCGTGAAACAATACTTTCGTTAGGCTGAAAGATTTCAAGGACAGTACAAACTACCAATTTATAAAAGAATTGTTAGACAATGGCCCTTACCCGGGTCCGGAAACAACCGATTAATATACAAATAATATTACCTCTCGAATTCTTTCTATTATTAAAGTTTGGACTTGTCAAAAAACGTTAAATTTTATTTAAAAAACAATGTAACGTCAAACGGCAATAAAAAACGTCAAAACTACGTTGAAAACGTCAACCTGGGAACCCTGCATTGAACGCGAATAGGGCTGTTAAATTGCTTATTTTTACTGTGCAGTTACACGATTATTTGATTTAATAGCTGTGACGCTGGCTGCACCAAACTTCATAGTCAGTTTTAGTTTCAAGATACCGTCGTCAAGGAAACAACTCAAAATTATCGTCTTGTCCCCATTCACACATTTATGATATGAATATTCATCTAAACGCGTAAATGACTCGTAACCACGTAAATAAACCGGGGTCCCACACAAATTTACGAGGTTTACGTGGTTACGAGGCATTTACGTGTTTAGATGAATTGCTCTAATATCTTCAATAATGTGCGCCTCGCTTATTCCTGACTTAATTCTGCACTGAGATTCTGAAGCCAGTTAGTGACAATATTCAGATCCCTATCCCAACTTACCGACGTGTTACACGATTGGTGTATTTGTACAAATTTGTACAGTCTAGAAATTTCATGAATTCAACTCATTAAAAAAATTTCCAAGCACCGCTATGTAACTGCCAATATGTAGAAGTCTGTACAAATACACCAATCGTTTGACTTCGCCTTAAAGGCGAAAGTTTCTATAGCGATCCGAAAATTGTCGCTAACTTCTTATAGAATCTCAGTGCTGGAGAATTAGAACAGACAAACTGTGATCAGCTGTTTGACTTGACTACCACACGAGTAGAAAGGAAAATTTGATGTCAAGTCGACGGTCAAGTTGTGAGAGTGTGAGTGGGTTAGTGGAAAGGTGTGAGTGTATTGCGACTTGATATCAAGTTCTTGATCGTGTAACGTCCAAGTTTGCGCAAGGCGAAAATTATGAAATATAAAACGCCAGTCTAAAGCAACGCTGCAAAAATTAGGGCTGGCAGTGCCTGCTCTCCGAAAAATGTTGAAATTGTTGGTGACCGAGCCGTAGGTGGTGGATTCGTTCTTCGTTCTTTTTGCCAAGTACACGAATCGAGGCGTGTAGTGTTTTAAAAAGTTGGTCAAAAAAATCATTAAACATCCAAAATGGTATGTAAAAAATATTGAAAAGCTATGGGAAAACAGATAGTGACCGCCTTGAGGAATAAAATTATTGTTTTATCTTGTGAAAAGTCGTGGGCGTAATTATGTAAATTCGCATTAAATTTAAATCGAAACCTGGGGTGCTGCATAATGGCGAAGGTCGGTTGTTCGTATGCATGTACGAAATCTTCGTGCAATCAAATGACGTATGCAATTTCATAAAGAAGGAATTTCTCAAGGTCGAAAATTTCGATTTCTTTGTCGAAAATTCTGTTTTCCACGCATGAAAATATCAAGTCCTCTGCTAAAACTAACATTCGCATGTCTTTTTCCTTATGCTGTTTTTTTAATTCTATGCGCTGATGGCGTGATGGATTCGTGCGTATGGATGTGCAGGTCAACTTTACTGTCGACGAAATCCGTGCTTTGATGGACAAGAAGCGGAACATCCGCAACATGTCTGTCATTGCTCACGTCGATCACGGCAAATCCACTTTGACGGATTCCTTGGTAAGTAGTAAATAATCCTTTCATAACCTAAATTCTGGTTGCTACACATACACCTTCGCTATTCGGGTGGAGTGACGTCGGCATCGGGTACTTATGTATTTCACAATTTGATCTAATCTTATTTACGTATGCGCTTTTTCGCAGGTGTCAAAGGCTGGTATCATTGCTGGTGCAAAGGCTGGTGAAACTCGTTTCACTGACACCCGTAAGGATGAACAGGAGCGTTGCATTACCATCAAGTCGACGTAAGTTATTTTCTAAATTTCGGGTATAGCTTTGATTAGTTTTAAAAAAACTACGTACTCCTAAATCTGTAGCGCCATCTCGATGTACTTTGAAGTTGAAGACAAGGATGTTGTCTTCATCACCCACGCCGATCAGCGTGAAAAGGACTGCAAGGGTTTCTTGATTAACTTGATCGATTCACCCGGTCACGTCGATTTCTCCTCTGAAGTAACAGCTGCTCTTCGTGTAACTGACGGTGCTTTGGTCGTCGTCGATTGTGTGTCTGGTGTGTGTGTACAAACCGAGACTGTCTTGCGTCAAGCAATCGCTGAACGTATTAAGCCAATCTTGTTCATGAACAAAATGGATCGCGCTTTGCTTGAACTGCAATTGGAAGCTGAAGAATTATACCAAACTTTCCAGCGTATTGTTGAGAACGTGAACGTCATTATTGCTACCTACAACGATGATGGTGGCCCAATGGGTGAAGTGCGTGTGGACCCCTCAAAGGGTTCGGTCGGTTTCGGTTCAGGTCTGCACGGTTGGGCTTTCACACTCAAGCAGTTCTCCGAAATGTACTCTGAAAAATTCAAGATCGATGTCGTCAAGCTAATGAACCGGTAAGTTATGAACGCATGATAATCCTTCTACCTATTATTGGTTTGTAGAAATAGAATTAGAAATGCTTTTAGCACAATATGTGTTGCACGCAAGAAGTATGGCCAATTTGGAGAAATCCGAGTGGGTATATTTCTATTGACCGTGCGACAAGTGCAACTACAATAAAAGCAGATTAATACGGTCTGCTTTTTCAGCGGCACCGATATCGACGCTTTGTAACGCTGTTCTGGAACCTCTTTCTAAATGTTCAATCAGAATACGCTGAAGATTTGTCGATACATATTTACATTACTAAAGCTTTAGAATCACATGAAATTAGGGTACTTTTGCAATTAACGTGGATGTATGCTAACCTTAAATGAACTTTTGCATACATAGTACCAACACATACTGAAACTAAAGCAGATTTCAATTGAAAATTTTACTTTTCTTAAATTCAGTTTGTGGGGTGAGAACTTCTTCAATGCCAAGACCAAGAAATGGCAGAAACAAAAGGAAGCTGATAACAAGCGTTCCTTCTGCATGTACATCTTGGACCCCATCTACAAAGTATTCGATGCTATCATGAATTACAAGAAGGAAGAAATCGGCACATTGTTGGAAAAGATCGGTGTTGCCCTCAAACACGAAGATAAGGAGAAGGACGGCAAAGCTTTGTTGAAGGTTGTTATGCGCACATGGCTGCCAGCTGGTGAAGCTTTGCTTCAGATGATTGCCATTCACTTGCCTTCACCTGTGGTAGCGCAGAGATACCGTATGGAAATGTTGTACGAGGGTCCACATGACGATGAGGCTGCCATCGCTGTGAAGAACTGCGATCCCGAAGGACCATTGATGATGTACATTTCCAAAATGGTACCGACTTCCGATAAGGGACGTTTCTACGCTTTCGGTCGTGTGTTCTCCGGTAAAGTCGCTACTGGCCAAAAGTGCCGCATCATGGGTCCCAACTATGTGCCCGGCAAGAAGGAAGATTTGTACGAAAAGGCCATCCAGCGTACAATTTTGATGATGGGTCGTTATGTAGAAGCCATCGAAGATGTGCCTTCCGGCAACATTTGCGGTCTCGTCGGTGTCGATCAATTCTTGGTAAAGACCGGTACTATTACCACATTCAAGGATGCCCACAACATGAAGGTGATTTTTATGCCTTGCAAAATATATAAAATTTAATTTTTTACAAAAGTATCTTATGATGATTGCTAACACAGACCTGTACTGAAACGGTTATGAAAGATAATTGTCTCCTGAACTTATTGATCTTAATGCATAGCTTTCTAATATCTTGCAAAGTAAAATTTTAATGTTTTTTTATTGTATTGCGTTTTAGGTGATGAAATTCTCCGTGTCGCCTGTCGTGCGTGTTGCCGTCGAGCCCAAGAATCCCGCCGATTTGCCCAAATTGGTGGAAGGTCTCAAGCGTTTGGCCAAGTCCGATCCTATGGTGCAATGTATTATTGAGGAATCTGGCGAGCATATTATTGCTGGCGCCGGTGAATTGCATTTGGAAATTTGCTTGAAGGATTTGGAAGAAGATCACGCTTGCATTCCATTGAAGAAATCCGACCCGGTTGTATCATACCGTGAAACCGTATTCGAGGAATCCAACCAAATGTGCTTGTCTAAATCGCCCAACAAGCACAATCGTCTGATGATGAAAGCTCTGCCAATGCCTGATGGTTTGCCCGAGGACATTGATAACGGTGATGTGAGCTCGAAGGACGATTTCAAACTTCGTGCCCGTTACTTGGCCGAGAAATACGATTATGATGTGACAGAAGCCCGTAAGATCTGGTGTTTCGGTCCCGACGGTACTGGTCCCAACTTCATTCTGGATTGTACCAAATCCGTGCAGTACTTGAACGAAATCAAGGATTCCGTTGTTGCTGGTTTCCAATGGGCCACCAAAGAAGGTATCATGGCTGAGGAGAACATGCGTGGTGTTCGCTTCAACATCTATGATGTTACATTGCACGCTGATGCTATCCATCGTGGTGGTGGCCAAATCATTCCAACAACTCGTCGTTGCTTGTACGCTGCAGCTATCACAGCTGGTCCACGTTTGATGGAACCCGTTTACTTGTGTGAAATTCAGTGCCCTGAAGTTGCTGTCGGTGGTATCTACGGTGTACTGAATAGACGTCGTGGTCACGTATTTGAGGAAGCCCAAGTCGTAGGCACACCCATGTTCGTTGTCAAGGCTTACTTGCCTGTAAACGAGTCGTTCGGTTTCACCGCCGATTTGCGTTCCAACACCGGTGGCCAAGCTTTCCCACAATGTGTGTTCGACCATTGGCAAGTGTTGCCCGGTGACCCGTGCGAAACCAGCAGCAAACCATACCAGATTGTGCAAGATACCCGTAAACGTAAGGGTTTGAAGGAAGGTCTCCCTGACTTAGCCCAATACCTCGATAAATTGTAAGCGCTGGAAGGAGCTTAGTGTGTGTTTTTGATGTAGCGGCGCAATTGGAGAGAAGGATAAGAAGAAATTATACAAAATAATAAAAAATAATAAAAAATAATTACATAATTACAACAATATAAACATAAAACATAAAACATACCCACTACATATATTTTTCATAATATTAATTTGAGCCACATGGAATGTACTACTGCTGTTGATCGGAACGCAATTTATTATTTGTGTAAGCGATTAATTTCAATGTACTACATAAATTTTTTACTTTATTTTAATTAATTTTAATTACGTGACTCAATATTGACTGGGTTTTTTCTTCTTGATTTTCTTTGCGTTTTAGTTTTTGCTTATTGCCATGAATTATGTGTGAATGTGTACTGAATGTGTGCTGATTTGGGCATTGGTAGCGTTGCATCTTTTCAACAATTCCTGTATCCGTGGTAAAATTTCGGCGACGATAGGTGTTGATAAAAAATTGAGCATTCAGTTGGAAAAGATGATGCAGTAAGGTGTTGCAGAAAAAAAAGGTAATTAGGATTTGGTTAGGAGAGATTGATACAAATACATTGAGGATGATAAATGGTTTTAAAACAGAATCGAACGCTTGAAGGAGATTTACAGTTTTTTAGATAAGATTTCAAAGCGAATGGGATGAGCCTAGGCTACTCTTTTTTTTTTTTTTTTACTAAAGATGTATTCATAAGTTATAATCAAATAACGGGTGTGCCTAAAATTATGCAACGTAAAGCTCAGACAAAGAAAAATGGGCTATATAAGAGATATGTAATGTTTTTTGCAGGTCTTGCATATTTTTAGGCCTACCAGTTATTGTGTTGATATTAGTTAAGCGATCAAAATCTGCGAAAAACTCTTAACTGAGTTTTGATGCGTGTTAATCGGTGCAGAAATATTGGAAGAAATTTTTTTTTGTGGCTGAATCCCATGGGGAATGTAGTTGCTGCTGTTGTAAGACACCAAAAATTCCTAACAAGTTTCGGAGAATGTTTTATAAAGTATAACAAACGCTGAGTCGTGAAGACTACTAGCTGATAGACCTGAAGCGGTGAAAACCGGAACCTCCACTTATTGTAGCGGCACTTGTAAGCTCCGCCTAAATTGGTTTGTCCAACGGAACAACCCAGATTAATATCTGGCCAAGGACTGCCTCTCGCATCATTCCCAAAAAATCTTTGGGGAATTTGTATGCGGTTACAACAACATAGTTGAGTTGGCATGCGAAGAGGTGATTGGTATTATGAGGAGAGTCTCCACATGCTGGACGCTCATTGGGGATCTCGGGGTCAATTCTGGATAGGAAACTGCTCAACCTGCTGCAATATCCAGACCGAAGTTGGGCCAGAGTGACGCGGGTCTCGTGAGGCAAGCGCAGCTCCGAATCTCCGATTGGTGGTGAGTGGGCTTCTATCTCAGCGTTCATAGGTCGAGAGTCATGGAAGGTGGTGACAGTCTGTCCATGAATGCCGTTGATAGCTCGTATGTAAGTCTGGACAGCGTCTTTGTATTCGAAAAGATACCTCTTGACGTGCCTGGGGGAGGCTCTTCTCAAGCAAGGGCCTGGTGGGGTGCTCGTGTCTGTAGCACTCCACCAAAAACTGCTTGCTGAGCATTTTGTTATGTTCTCTAACAGGGAGCATTTGGTCCTCGATATGCAGGTGGTGTTCAGCGACGTCAGGAGGCATCCTCTCACAGTCCGGATTGCGGCGCTCTGTAGCTTCACCCACTGCGTCCAACTGGTTCCTTTGTCTCAAGTGTTGCCGGCGAGTGATTTGAGGAACCTGTTGCGCCTCTGTGTTTTTGTGCGATGAGAAGGAGAGCAGGCTATCAAAGGTAACAGCTAAGATTTACGGGTTTAGCATCGGAATTAATGTGCAATCGATGTGAATGCTTAGTGGAAGCCTGACCTTTGCCAGGTGTGGAGGAGGTCGACGTTGATTTCGTCGAGGCGAGGGTAAGGCTCCTTGCAGCGAAGAAGCGAGAGATCGTTTACTTTCGAGCAGAGGTCATCAACTCCATATCCGGACACCGATATCGAACAATCGTCAGCATATGAGATCAGTGGAACTCCTTCTGGTGGCTGGGGAAGCTTCGAAATATAGAAGTTGAACAATAGTGAGGGGAGGACACTACCCTACGGCACCCTTTGCTTAATCCTCCTTGCTTTGTAAGTTTGATCTCGGAAGGTTTACTGACGACTGCCGATCACTCATATAATTCGCCGACCACAGTTTGAGTCCCTGTGGAAAAGAGGAAGCGCCAATGTCTTCTAGTAGAACGGAATGGCAGACAGTGTCAAACGCCTTTGACAAGTCCAAAGCTACTAGGATTGTTCTCACAGGTGCGAGTTATCGTGGTGCTGCGCACTTTACAGAAGCCATTTTGCTGCTTCACTGGGGTCAGGTGAACCGCGAAGTACGGCAGTAGCAGGGCCACTAATCACTTCACGGCGTGTGAGTGGAGTGTTATCGGCCGATACAACTCTCCTCTGTTGGCTGGCTTCCGCGGCTTCAGCAGTGGGACCACTCCCCGATTTCCACAAGTAGGGAATCATCGGATTGGTCACATACAGGTTGAGGACCTTGGTGAGATATGCTACCCCCGCCTGACCCCACTTTTTCAGCATCAGCATGTTTATTCCATCGGGACCAATAGCTTTGGAGGCTCTTGTCCTCCCGATGGCCACCTTTGCTTCACCGCTGTTGAAAACAATAGGCGCACTATTTTTTGCAGTTTGTGCAGCCTTCTGATCACTCGACGCTTGGCCTTATCCATCGAATGATGGAATCTTGTTTGCCGGCTAATATAGCTCGCGCATTTCTTCGGGTCTGCCGAGGTGTGGCCATCGAATGAAACTTCGACTCTGCCCTCACGCCTCGACGGATTGAACAGGGACCGCAAAGTAGACCAGAGCTTACACGCACCAGAGGCGGAGTTGCAGGTCTTCAAATGCTCTTCCCACTTTTTTCGCTTGTGCTGATTTACCAGTTGCCCAGTCTCCAAATTAAGGTCCCCTATGCGTAAATCCCTGGGATCGACCTGGCGTGGGTGGCCACGCTCGTTTATGCTATTTATAAGACTTGCGCTAGAAATTTTTAGGTGTGGCGAGCTGCTGCAACTACCGACAATCTTGGTGGAGGCGTTATCGTTCATGGTGTAGAATGTCGAATCGTCTATCTTCTCAGCCAATAGGTTTCCCGTACGATAGTTGCCAGGCTTTAGTGCAAAAGATCGTAGTACGCGTTAAAGTCGCCACCACCATACGGGTTTTACCTTTGAGGAGCGCACCTATCTATGTCAGGATGATATCCTGCCGGGAAGCAGATGATAGGGGGTATATAAACGTTGAATATTTTGAGCTCAACATCGCCTGACCAGACAGCTATGCCCTGATATTCTAGGGTGGTGTACCTGATGTCGATGTCTTCTTCGATGAGAAGATACTGTACAGTGTTATGTAAGATGAACGCTCGGCCTCCACCATTATCTGGATTCGCAGTGTGTACACAGATCTTAAGCGTTATTTACCAATAGACTGTCACCAAATTCTTGAGCTCTCGACCCGTGGATGCCGTAATTTGAATCCAACCACCACCACCTGTAGCAAAGGAAGAGCTTCAGCTGCATCCTGAGACTAGCGTCACTCTGGCACATTTACGATCTGGATATTGTAGCAGGTTAAATTCAAACTTATCCATCACGGCTGCGACTCTCCGTATATTCGTGTATTCGGATATCCGTCCATATATTTGTGTATACGGATAAAATACGAATAGTTTGGATATCATTTTTCTATCCGGTTAACATCTGTTCATTTCTTTATCCGGATATCCGATTAATATCCATTAATTTTGTTATCCGGACATCCGGTTAATATCCATACATTTTGAATCCGATCACCTGAACA
>JAPVRG010151514.1:677-18738 GCA_029783565.1 Rhagoletis cerasi | reverse complement strand
GAAGTTGATTTTTTACGTAGAAACGTGTCAGCTGTTTGATTTTTCTCTTCTGCTCTTCGCCCAGAGTTGCCAGTACACAGTTTTTGAAATTGTTATAAATGAAGCTAAGAAAAATTGAAGTTCTCCTTAAAATATTTAAAACTTACTATTGCAAATAGTATTTTATAAACAAATATGTTTTAGAAATGTTTTTGATTTTAGTTTCTTACCTTTATATTATAAAAAATGTTTACTTAAATGATAAATGTATGCAAAAGCATGTGTATATGCGAATCAATGGTAACACTGTGTAAATGTGAAAGCAGGAGACAAAAGAAAAAACAAAAGAGAACAGCTGATTCCTGCGTACATTCTACGGCGGTGAGTTTTTGCAAATATTGTGTTTCAAGTATTTCTACGCTACGCTACGTACACGTTCGTGGGTAATCGCGCTTTTAGATTGACATTAATGCAACGACGAAAGAAAAGTTGAATATGTAGATGAAGAAAGGAATAAAGGAAAAGATAAAAATATTAATAAATATTCGTAAAGATAAAGACAAATAAGAAGGTAAATTAAAATATTTAATATAATGGCGAAGGAGGGAGTGAATGTGTTCATAGATTCAGAAAAGAATGAAGATACAGATTAGGATGAAGGTAAAGATAAAAATAAAGAAAAAGTTAAAGATAAATATAAAGATAAAGGTAAAGATAAAGAAAAAGGTAAAGTTAAAGGTAAAGGTAAAGGTAAAGATAAAGATAAAGATAAAGATAAAGATAAAGATAAAGATAAAGATAAAGATAAAGATAAAGATAAAGATAAAGATAAAGATGAAGATGAAGATGAATATGAAGATGAAGATGAAGATTGAGATTAAGATTAAGATGAAGATGAACATGAACATGAACATGAACATGAAGATAAAGATGAAGATGAACATGACCATGAACATGAAGATGAAGATGCAGATGAAGATGAAGATGAAGATAAAGATAAATACAAATATAAGGGAAAAGATAAAGGTAAAGGTAAAGATGAAAATATAAATATAAAGATAAACCTAAAGATAAAAAAAAAGATAAAAAATGAGACAAAGGTAGAAATAGAGAAAGTGATAGATATAAAGATAAGAGGCCGAGAAAAGGAACTGAATATGTTGTGTTATGCTATGTTATGCTGTGTTATGTTATGTCATGTTATGTTATGTTAGGTTATGTTTTGTTATGTTAAGTTTGGTCATGCTATGTACGTTGTTTAATGCATTTCACCTCAACTCACCACAGCTCACGTTAAATCACCTCACTTCATTTCAACTCACTTCCTCTTAACTTAACTGAACTCACCTCAACTCATCTCACCTCGGATCAAAACTTACTCCACCTTAGCTCAACAAACCTAAATTCAAGACACCTTAACTCCCCACACCTAAATCCAGCACTACTTAGCTCACCACATTCAAACTCACCTCACCTAAATTCACCATATCTAAGTCCACCATACCTCACCTCGCCACACCTCTTAAGCTCACCACACCGAATTTCACCACATGGATTGATATCACTTGATGTGGCATCAATGACATAACAACATTTGGCATAGCGTGACATGACATCCTTTCACATCACGTCACATTGCATTACCTGATATTTCGCCACAATTAGGCTTGAGGCGCAATAGGTCACAACTAGGTAAAATAAAATCAAATAAATTAAAATAAAATAAAATAAAACAAAATTAAGTAAAATTATTATTAATTACTTATTTATTTGTTTCAATAAAATAAAATAAAATAAAATAAAATAAAATAAAAAAAATTAAATAAAATAAAATCAAGTAAAATGAAATGAAGTGAAGGGAAGTGAAATGAAATAAAATTATAATTATATAATAAAGTAAGTAATATAACACAAAATAAAAATAAAATAAATTTAAAAAAATAAAAATATAAAGCAAAAATAAAATAAAGTGAATCAAAATAAAAAAGAATATAATTTAATCTTATATAAGGATGCTGACCGTTGTGGTGGTTGAGTTTCAACCACTGGGCGAGATCTAGTGTAATAGAAATGTTCTGAATTAACAATCTCTTGGTTTTGGATGACTATTTTTTTTTTAACAAAATCCGAATTTTTTTCATTTTATTGAAATTCAACAAACTGAAAATTTATATTTGAATTAAACTTTCATTTTTCTTAAATATCAATTCTTGAAAATTTTTGCATTCTAGATGATTTAAAACCTAAAAATTCTCTCTTGCATCATCCACCCGATTACCAATGTATCGCAATTGAGCACACATATGTATGTATGCATTTGTGAATGTAGGGAATTATATTTTGTTAACACACACGCGACTGAAGAATCTCAAACCGGCTGGAGCTGACGTACAGAGGTTAGAAATCAAAAAGTAGGGTTCAAACCGATTTTAGAATATATTTTTTTAACTTACTTCAAAAAAAAGAAGAGATTATCAATTCGTCGGAATATTTTTATTATATACGTTACCGGATAACTTTGGACAACGTGAACCGTTTCCCTCATACTAATTTGGTTTAGTTCCGATCATTGCATCGTGAAGAAATTAACGGTTCTCCTAAGCTTTTAAATGAGAATTGAGGTCGGTTTTTTTTTAACCGACTTCGAAAAAAGGAGGAAGTAATCAATTCATCCCATATTTTGTATATATTTGTTACCTGATAACGTTAGACCACGTTAACCGTTTTCGATAATTCTGTTTTTTATCGAAAAGTCGGTATCTCAATGGTGGTCCCATACTAATTTGTTTTGGTTCCGAATATTGAATCATGGAGAGATCAACGGTTCCACTAAATTTTTTTATGCGAATTGAAGTCGGTTTTATTTTTTGCTTAAAAATTACTTTTTTGCTTTAAAATTGCTTGTTTTAAATAAACTAGGCTCAATTCCTAAGAGATCGCTCGAGCCATTTTTATACCCAAACGCACTTGTATATTAGCTTTGTTCACATAACAGTTGTTTGTAACAGTCTAAAGGAATCAAGATAGATATAGACAAATGTATGTGTACCAAAATGCTCAGAATGAAAAGAGAAATCGATTAAGCTGTTTCTCTGTCCGTCCGTCTGTGGCACAGGATAACTCGAGTAAAAATTGGGATATCTCAACAAAACTTGATACGCATATTACTATTTGGATAAGGACGGTCGGTATTGAAAATGGGCGAAATCAGACGATACGACGCCTACCTCCGATATAACGGTACTTTGCAGAAATACAAAAACTGCGATATTTAAGTAACAACTAAAGCTTATTCACTGAAAATTGATATTTACAATGATCTATTAGCAGGTAATTAGGATATTAAAAATTTTTGAAAAATGGGCTTAGTCACGCCCATTTATGGATTTATATGTGTATCTCGGTAACCCCCTTACCAGTTTCTACCAAACTTGTCACAAGTGTTATCTTGATCTAGCATAGAAAAGGGATGAAAATTTTCGAATTAGGACAATAACCACGCCCACTTCCAATATAACGGTAATTTACAGAAATGCGACCATTTTGGACGCTATTAAGAACCCCACAAACGAAACACCACCAAATCAAAGCATTCGAAACATTATACTTCAGAATAAAAATAGTATAAGAATAATTCCGGGGTACTATGCAACAATCGCGCTAACAACAGAGCCAAAGTAGCCATCCAGGAACCACTACACTTTAGCAATTACGTCACGAGCAAGGACATTCGGAAGCTGGTGGAACAAAATTTGCACGAAATTCATGCATTATAAGAAATACAATCCCGATGGAGTGAAACCTTTGTATCCTTCTAACATATCCCGCCAAAGTATAAAAAATGTACGCGACTCAGGATTGGTCACTCAATTTCTACGCACGTTAACCTCCAAAACGGTTTGACCAAACCGCTCTGTCCTCATTGCAACTCTAGCGACTACTCAACAACACATCTTCTTGACTTCTGCCAAAAGCGGGATGATTATAGGGCTGCCACGTTTCCTAATTTCAAGCCCACCGACTTACTCAGAGACACAGATATCAATAGTATAAACTTTATTTGTAAATTGATTTCGCAAACTAGATTAAATACATAGCCCAATAAGTACGGATCAAGTCCCACCCTTTAACTCTCACCACCAGCCGATAGCCCCTGAAGGACGAGAACGATCCTCCGGTCATGTTCGAGCCAAATCATCTCAACTGTGTACACAACCGAAGATTCCGCCAATGGTGACAATGGGCGTTAATGGGTCTGTGCAAACGCGCGCTGTTCACTATATTAAGCGTCCACTTCCTTGCAAACGAGGAGAAAAGTCAGCCAATCTTCCACGAAAACACCAGACGCTGTTCTATTACCCCACGGACACAAATGAGGAGGTAAACGACAATGAAGAGGGGGAATCTCTCTCCGGAAGCCATATAGCATACCATACCTAGAATACACACTCCCAAATGGCCGCTCTCTCGACTTCCTTCCTTTTGAATGATATTGGCCACCGCTCTAAAATCATTTTCTTTGTGCTTCCAGGACTAAAACCCTTCGATGGTATCATTGGGGATGATACCTTGAGGATGTTAGAGGCCGTGATTGTTAGGAAAAATAACTATTTAAAAATTAACGAATTTAGACTACCCCTAAAAGCCAGGATTTCATACAAAGTCAACTATTCGATAGGAAGTAGCGTATGTTAGAAAAATATGCCAATTTATTTGTGCCACTCAATGGTAGCGAATTGGTCGATACCGGCGTTCGAGCCGAAATACGCACCTCTACTCCTGATCCTATTTATAGTAAAAGTTATCCCTACCCATCCTGTATGAGGGACGAAGTGGATAGGCAAATTAACGAACTCCTTGATGAGGGAGTAATAAGGCCATCTAACAGTCATTATAACTCTCCAATATGAGTGGTACAGTGGTCATTGTCTGTAAAAGACTGAACGCAGTAACAATAGTCGATACTTACCCGATACAAGACATTAACGGAACCCTTAGTATTTCCGGAAAAGCCAAATTCTACACGACAATTGACTTAACGTCAGGATTCCACCAAGTGCTCATTAAATCCTCTGACATACCCATGAGCGGTAAATATGAGTTTTTGAGGTTACCATTTGGCCTTAAGAATGTGGCCGAAATCTTCCAACGAATGATCGATGACGTGTTAAAACAGTATATTGGCAAGCTCCTTACCAATTTGACGCTTGGAGAAAATGCCCAAGTTAAAGCTAATGTGTCGAAGAAAGTGAGCACTCGACTTGACGCCGAGGCATCACAGGCTTTTATCGAATTAAAACAGTTACTTATTTCTGCGAATTTAATTTGACAACCGATGCTTAAAATTTTGCCATAGGCGCAGTATTGTCTCAGGGGGAAATTGGGAAAGACAAACCCATCGCATATATCTCACTCCCTCAATAAAGCTGAGGAAAATTATGCCACGAATGAAAAGTAAATGTTGGCGATAGTGTGGGCATTGGACAACCCCGGGTAATATTTTTACGGCGCGAAGAAGATAAAAATATATACTGACCACCAGCCTTTAACGTTTTCCTTAAGCTGTCGAAATTATAACGCTAAACTGAAACGCTAGAGAGCGCGAATTGAGGAATACAACTGCGAGATTATATACAAGCTAGGTAGAATAAACATGGTCGCCGATGCTCTTTCCCACCTTAAAACAGAAGTTAACGCACTCACCGAGTTTATTGTTGCTCAACCACCATCGCTATCGGAAACTAATCCTATGGGGAATTCTGCAGATGGAGTAAGATCAGAGACTTACACTGCCACTGAATGTACTATGCTCAGCAGGATAATTCTGACCTCATACCACATGTGGTAGCCCCTATCAATGTCTTTAGTAATAATATAATAATAGGTTCGCGCTTACACAATATGTTAGTATTTGGCCGAGGTTCTCCTCCGATTTTTGGCGTGCGGCTTGATGTTGTCACACAAAGGGGAGGGATCTACAGTTTTACGCCGACTCCGAACGGCGATTGTATTTTTATGAGAAGGCTTTTCGAGTGGCGACCGCTGTTAGATAAAACCTTTTTTCTAAATTTGTTTTGCGATGTTGCTTTGACCAGGGCTTGAACCCAGGCCTGCGGAGTGGAAGCGCGCACTGCTTACCACTACAACACAGCGGCCACTTTCTTAGGAAGCAATGCCTTTAGGAACCAATTAATTTTCAAGGAAGGATATAGCCCTCGATTCCTTGAAGAACCACATCAAGGCTCCCGCAGGTTTTTCATTGTCAGACCATGGTGGTGCTGCATTGACCGCAATCTTGAAGAAATGCCTAGATCCAAACATAATTAACGGCATAAAAATTCCGGAAAGGTGTCTTGCTCTGCTACAGAGAGTTTATATTGAAAATTTTCAAAGATATCGAGTAAGAATAACGCAGAGGATTGTGAAAGTTGTAACTGTTGCGGATAGAGTGTTTGAAATTATTGAAAACGGACACAAACGAGCTAATAGAAATCCTCGTGAAAACAGGCTACAGATACTCGAGAGGTACTATTTCCCCGCTAGGGCTAGGCAAATGAGAGATTATGCCTGTAAATTGAATAAATACGATAAGCATCCATCAAAACCTTCCCTCCAGCCAACCCCTATTCCAAGCTATCGTTGCGAAATTCTACATATTGACATTTTTGAGGTCGACAAGCAAAAGTACTTTAGTGCACTTGACAAATTTTCTAAATTCGCAAAGTTATTTTCTATAAAAAACAAATCATCCGTTCATTTGCGCAAGAAACTAACAAGCCTCTTAAACTATTTTTCCGTACCTAAAGTATTAGTTATGGACAATGAGAGAGGACTTTTAACCCCATTAGTTTTGAATTATATTCTTTCTTTAGGCATAGAGGTTTATCAGACTCCAACTCAGCGCAGTGAGGCCAACCACCGTTACATCGCAGGCGAGCTTGTTAGGCTAAAACCAAAAGAGCGAGTTTCAATCGCTGTGGACCGTTACAACAATACTATCCATTCCGTCACGAAAAGGAAACCAACAGATGTATTTTCAATACATCCAGTAGTGGGTTGGTAAATTTTAGGAAGAGAAAGAAAATGTCAAAGCACTCTTGAAAAAGGAAGAAGACGTTACGAGTGCGAGAATTAATGTCGTCGCACTACACTAATACTTAATCTTAATACTTATCTCGTAACCTCAAAAATAACTAACAAAATCGCTACTAACAAATAAAGAAATAATTACAAATGTTTAGGTCCCCGACCTAAATATATTTCACCACCCTAATGCGTGTTAACTTCCTTTGTATCCAAGTGCACAAACACATACATAAGTTACGGCTAACTTTCCAGTTACCGTACGGTAACTAAGTTGAGAGAAAACTCAACGAAAGTTTACGGTTCGGTGGGCTCAAATCCCTTTTCCATTTGTTAGCACTACTTCACTTCTCAGAAGACCACTTAGGAGATCACCTCAGCTGTCACACCGCGCTTGGTAAGCCTTTTTTGTTTTAACACCACTGACATATATATGTATATACATAAATACACATAATAAAACGATTTCTGATTTGTCAATGCACTAAAGCCGTTGTGTCTCTTATTTATTCTTTATTTTTCCATATAAACTTTACGCCGGTGCGCTCCATCTTCGTGAGAGCCACCCGCGTAAATAACTAATATTATTTTAACTACGAACCACTAACCGGAAAACCAATCATAATTCAAAACTTACACTTCTGGATCCTAATGAATCCTACCCTTAATTTTCCTTTCTTCCTTGTAACGTCCCAACCAACTCAGTTTCATAATATAGAGTAATAGTTTAGTTTAAGTTACAAAATTACTTATTTTGTAATCAAGCCTTTACTCACACCACTAAGAAGAATAAATCTGTGAATTGTAACATTACAACAACTTCACATGAAAATAGTTAAACAATGCACATTATAGCTACGTAGAATAAAACAAAAATACAGTTAGGCTTAGGTAAATTAGATTTAGTGCTTACTTATACTTATCATAAAATTATTCTATGGGGGTAATACATAAAATTAAGCAAATCAAAAATTAATTTAACCCCCACAGCTTCAGCCTCTGCGCAGCCGCGCCAACCTACAATCTATTTAAGATCGACTCGCCTGTCGTTACCATCCGTGATGGATATGGTTGGGTCATCGATGGACACTTCAAGCTGATTCATACCATAGACTTAGCGAGCTTCGACAAAATCGCGAACAGATTAGAGGAGGCCATCACCAATCTCAACTTCAGCAGGACCGATGCAACTATTGATGTTCTTAACTACCAGATGGAGAAGATAAAGTCTCATTTTCGTGACCTAAAAGGCCCTGAAGTAACTAGGACGAAACGTTTAATCAACTGAATTGGGTATGCCGGGAAATTGATCGCTTCCATGCCCGATGCAACCGACTAGGACGAACTTCTTCAAAGAAAAGATATCCTTATGAGCAAAAGCGATCAACAGTATCAGGTAAATTCTGAAATCTTCAAAACAACTGTGAGATGATGTCGTATGATGTCCAAGAGCAATTTTCACAAGAAATCCAACATAAAATAACGAATCCCAAGGAAGACCTCAATGAGCTAGTTCGCGCGTGTCAAATGGTAAAGGCTGGCGTCCTCAACAGTAAGCTCCTGAGCAAAGAACAAATTAACAGGCTTATCAGCGAGGTCGAGGTACTTCCATACAGCAACGTCATCGAAGCTTTAGAGTACAGCAAGCCTTCGATTTACATCAATGGATCCCTTCTGCTCTATATTTTGTCTATGCCCAAGCTAACGGAAACAAGGTACAACCACCAGATTGCTCGACCTGTTACACAAAATGGGCATCAAGTAAAACTGAATTATACAACTATCCCGGCAAATAAACACCAGACCTACGGCACCAAGAAGCTGTCGTTTGCGGCCCTCGACCTACTGCCAGAAGAAGATTGTTTACCTCGTGTTATCAAAGCAGGAGAAACGAGCTGTCAATACCAAAGAGGATACCATCTACCTCAACAATTTCAACGGTAGTATCGGGTCAGGTAAAACCTCTAGCCAGTTTTTTTGGCTCTTTTATTATTCAGATGAACAACGAGTCGGTCAGCATTAACAACCGCACTTACTGGAGTACCAGCCGCTCAGAGGTCCAGCTGCAACCGCCATGTTGACCAACTGAAGAAAAAGTCCCTCGCAGTTAATCTCAAACTTGTCCATAGAATGACAACAGGCAACATCAAGCTCTTGACCTTCCGCAAGATGAAAACGGATTGGTCTATCTTCTCCAAAATCATGGGATTTGTCCTTTGGCGATGGGCATGTTGACTATTTGGAATAAGATGACAGCAGGCATGAAAATCCCCGAGCTTAAGATGTCATTGCTGAATAGTAGCCTCCGAAGCCGCCAACGGGTGGATACTCCTCGGCCATCTGATCTGCGGGACGCAGATCTTTGAAGGGGGAGGAGTTAACACTACTGTCCACTTCCGCTATTCCCACGGCTATCTGTCAGTCGCAGCGTCAGCATAATTTCATTTCACACGGTTGTGAAATCAATGCATTGGCGCAGCGTCAGCATAACTGTATTTCACACGGTTGCAAAACCAAGGCATTGCACATTCCAGCGTAATACATATGCGAGCTCTAGGAAGTAAGGTTGGCAGTGCGGAACATTTTAAGAGGGAGCAGAACTTGGAGTTGGGGCAGTTGCTGTTGGGGTGTTAATGGGACAATTGTAACGTTCTATTAAAATAAAGTTGTAAATTATTGTTAACTTCTGTGTTTCATTTTAGGGCGAGTTGGCCCTCGTATTTTTTTGACTAAAGGGATTCGACATCCCTTAACTTATATATGTAGCTATTTCAGATTAATCATAAGCCGAAGGCCCTGGTAACCAGCGCTTAGCTCTTAAGTGTAATAGTTATTTATAATTGTTACTCTTGTAAATTAAAAAATTAACCACGCCCACTTATGGATTTATATGTATATCTCCGTAACCGCTTAACCAATATCTACCAAACTTGGCACAAGTGTTGACCTTGGTGCGACATAGAAAGGGATTTAAAAGTTTTGAAATCGGACAATAACCACGCCCACTTCCCATATAACGGTAATTTATAGAAATACGAAATCTGCGATAAATCAGTAACTACTGAAGCTAATTTAGTCAAAACTTGTGTTTGCAATAATTCCTTAGCAAGAAATACGATTATAACGAATTTCCAGAAAATGGGCATTGCACCGCCCTCTTATGATTACATATGTGTACCTCGGGAACTATTTTATCAATTTTACCAAACTCGGTACAATTAATGTAGATACTTGATACAAAAAAGCAAGGTGTTGAAAATGTTTGAAATCGGGTCAAAACTACGCCGACGTTTCATATAACGATAAATTTGAAAAATATAAAAATTTCGATGTCTCTCGAAATTTAGAAACGGTAATTTACTCAAAGTTGGTACTCACAACAATTTCTAAACAAGAAATACGATTTTTATGGACTTCTGGACTACTACGTAACTACCGTACCTATTGGAGCGCTAACGTTGCGTTTTCGAAAGCCGAGTGCCAGCGCGCGCTGTATCCAAATGAACGCGGCGTTAGTTTTGACATTTTCTCATTTCCTCACGTTTTTATTCTCGTTTCCTCTTTCACTTTTTGTTCTCTTTCTTTCGGTGTTTCTTTGTTTCGGTGTTTCTTCCGCAACCAACTTCAACACGTAACTCCTGTCTAAAATTAAAAATTCATTCGCTCGGCGTTAGCTCCGCGTTTTTGTTTGATAATTCATCCAAATTGTATGGGCAGGAGGATTTTTGACAGTTCTGTTGAGCTTGACGTGGCAATTTTGGGACGGCAGTAAGTTTATATCGGTAACCGCTTTATCGATTTCTACCAAATAATTAAATCATTTTTTTAAGTCTAACTGAGCATATTATCGACAATGTTTTAACAAGAAAAAACCACCCCTGTTTACCACATAGTGGTAAGTTTCGAATCGTTAAAAAACTATGTTTAATACGTGCTCCGGTTATTTAAAGTTCGGTGTTCCCGAATTTGGACCTCTTTACTATTTAATTTTGATTTGCTTATATTACATTTTTAGTGCAAAATGCAGATAAAGTAGATAATCGATTCTCCTGTTCATGTTAATGAATCTTACATAGTAAAAACTAGTTGAAAACAGTTACATATATGATGCCCCGAAAACAAAAAAAATTGCACGAGAAGAATTTGAAACGTTACGAAAAATGTTTCACTAAAATTAATTTTTTTTTAATTTCCAGAAGAATTGCATGTGTACAATTTCATAGCATATTAAATTTTAGTATCTGAAGTGCAAGTTTTAAGTGGTTAAGAAATCCCGTTGATTTTTCATATTTTTTATGCTGACGGTGCTAGGCATTTTCTTCCAGAATCCTATAATTATTTTCAACTAGTTTTTGCTATGTAACATTCATTGACAGGAATCCTTTTAAAGTCTTATCCTTGAGTATCCTTGAAAATTTCCAATATTTATTTAAAACAAGTAAAGAAGTCTAAGTTCGGGTGAAACCGAAGATTAAATACCCGGCGCACGTATGAAACACCGTTTTTTTCACGATGCTGAAACCTACCGTTACGTGGTAAACAGGGGTGGTTTTTTCTCCTTTTCAAACATTTCCGATAATATGCTCAGTTAGATTTAAAGAAGTAATTTAGCTTGTTTGGTAGACATTGATAAAACGGTTTCGGATATAAACTTAAGTATTCATAAGTGGACGCTGTCATGCCTATTTTCATAAAGTCCATAAATATCTTACTTCTTGCTAAGAGATTGTGGTGAGTACCAAATTTGAGTAAATTACCGTTTTTAAATTTCGAAATATCGAAGTTTTCATATTACTTAAATTTTCCTTTATATGAAAAGAGGGCGTAATTTTAGCCTGATTTTAAACATATTCAACAGCTTGCTATTTTGTGTCAAGTATATTAATCATACCGAGTTTGGCAGGAACAGAAAAAACGGTTACACATAGTCCTAAGTGGGCGGTGCCACCCCCATTTTCACAAAAATTTGTTGTAATCGTACTTCTTGTTAAGGAATTATTGCAAACATAAAACTTGAGTTAATTAGCTTTAGTAGTTACTGATTTATCATAGATTTCGTATTTCTGTAAATTACCGTTATATGAAAATTGGGCGTGGTTATTGTCCGATTTCAAACATTTTCGAACTGTTTCTCTGTTGGACCAAGATTAATACTTGTGCTAAGTTTGGTAGAAATTGGTAAAGCTGTTACCGAGATATACATATATATCCAAAAGTGGGCGTGGCTACGCCCATTTTTCAAAAATGTATAATATTCTTATTACCCGTTAAAATATCATTGCAAATATCAATTTTGAGTCAATAAGCTTCAGTAGTTACTAAAATATCGAAGGTTTTGTATTTCTGCCAATTACCGTTATATGGGAGGTAGGCGTGGTTATTGTCCGATTTCAAGACTTTTCGACCATTTCCTATGCTGGACCCACATTAACGCTTGTGCCAAGCTTAGTAAAAATTGGTAAAGCGGTTACCGAGATATACATGTAAATCCATAAGTGGGCGTGGCCACGCCCCTTTTCCAAAAATTTATAATATTATTATTATTCGTTAATATATCATTACAAATGTCAATTTTGAGTCAATAAGCTTCAGTAGTTACTAAAATATTGAATTTTTGGTATTTCTGGAAATTACCGTTATATGGGAAGTGGGCGTGGTTATCGTCATTTCAAAAATTTTCAACAGTTATCTATGCTGGTTCAAGATCAACCCTTGTGCCGAGTTTGGTAGAAATTGGTGAAGCGGTTACCGAGATATACATATAAATCCATAAGTGGGCGTGGCTACGCCCCTTTTTCAAAAATTTATAATATTCTTATTGCTCGTCAATATATCATTGCAAATACCAAATTTGAGTCAATAAGCATCAGTAGTTACTGAAATATCGTAGTTTTTGCAATTTTCGAAAAAAAAACCGTTATATGAGAAGTGGGCGTGGTTATTGTCCGATTTCGCCAATTTTCAATACGAACCTACCTTGGGTTAAGGGCAACCTACATACCAAATTTTATTAAGATAGCTCAATTTTTGCTCGAGTTATCGTGTACACGGACGGACGGACGGACAGACAGACATGGCTTAATCGATTTCTCTTTTCATTCTGAGCATTTTGGTATATATATGTCTATATCGATCTCGATTCCTTTAGGCTGTTACAAACAACCGTTATGGGAACAAACTTAATATACCCTTGTGCACAAGTGCGCTCGGGTATAAAAATTAGAAAAATTCGAGATAACTAGCATGATGAATTAAGTTACCTCAAATTTTTGAAAATTGTCTTGAAGCTTGGTTTCTTCTTGTTGAAAGACAATTTGAAATCAAAAATATTCAGGACGATGACATTAAATTTCTAAATGTTCTTATTGGGCTTCACCGGGAGGAAATTTACAAAATTATTGATGTTATTAATCCACCCCCTTTGTCCAATAAATATAATTCAATTAAGAGAGATATTCTCTTAGTGAAGAAAAAAGATTAGAACAATTGTTTTCACGTATTGAACTAGGCGATCGATCTCCATCAGATTTTTTTTAGACACATGAAGTCTCTTACAGGTTCCGATTCAATCGTCAGTCAGGAATTTTTATTTAAATTATGGGCTAGGAAATTACCGCATCAAAACCAAATTCATATAACTTCTTGTAGTCATCGAAACTTTGAAGAAGTTATTTCTTTTGCGGATAAAATATTTGATTTGATAAACAAACCCCAGTCATCTTTCAATATTGCTAGTGTAGAAAATAATAATATATTTGAACAATGTGTTAAAAATTTAACTGAGTTGACTACAGCAATTTACCAAAATCTTAACAAAATTACAGCAGATATAAACGAATTACAAATTAGACCAAGTTCTAGAGATAGAGATAGAAATCGTTCTAAATCAAGAAAATTTTCTAGATCTAGAGACGATATTAATCAAAACATTTGTTGGTATCACAGAAAATTAAAAAATAACGCCTATAAATGTATTCAACCTTGTAATTTTAATACAAATAGTGATCATTCAAATACAAATGTTCTAAACTAAATCGTTCCATTATGACAGTGGCTAATAATGGAAATGAAGTTAAACCATCTCGCCGCCTATCTATTTATGATAAATCCAATAAAGTAAATTTTTTAATTGATACTGGTGCAATTGTTTCAGTCATTCCTTCTAAATTCAAATCTCACAAAAGAAATTCGGATCTTAATTTGACTGCAGCTAACGAATCTTCTATTAAAACTTTTGGTATGAAACTTTTAAAAATTGTATTAGGTTTAAGACGCGATTTCTAATTCCCTTTCATTTTAGCAGATATATCAACTCCAATCATTGCCGCTAACTTTTTAGAGAAATTTGGTATAGATATTAGCTGATATTAGAAATAGAGAAATTACTGATTCAATAACAAAATTAAAAGTTCCTGGATCATCTGGGTTTTGCTATATATTTTCACTTAATATACCAATTTTTGAAAATAAAATTTCTAAACTGTTAAAAGAGTTTCCTTCAATTACCTGTGAACCAGGTTACACTAAACTAGTGCAACACCAAACGGTTCACAGAATCGAAACAAAAGGAGTTCTATCTTTCTCTAAACCTCGTCGTCTTGATCCAATTAAATTAAATATAGCAAAAACAGAATTTGAATTTTTAGTTAAAATGGGTATATACAGATCTTCATACTCTCACATTTCACCTAATTTACATTTGGCCCCTAAAAGAGAATCAAATGATTGGAGACTTCATCTCCAATCTCCTGCAGAAATTAATTACTCTACATTTGAAAGAACTTTTAGCAATATATAATTCAATTAAACACTTTAAACATTTTATTGAGCGTAGGACATTCACTGTTTACATTGATCATACACCTTTTACACAAGTTTTAAATTCAAAGAGACAGATCACCTTGGCAAATTCGACATCTAGAGAACATTGCGCAATTTACAAATTATATTCAATATATTTCTGGAAAGGAAAACAGAGTTGCTAACACACTTTCACGTATTCCATATATTAATGCGATTTTGGCTCAAGATATAAATTTTCAGACTCTATATAAGAAACAAAAAAAGTCATATGTACTAGTTATAAACTACCTCACAACTAGTATGAATTGCAAACCCAACTAGTAAGCCAACTATCTTTTTTCCATACAAACAACTGGTATTTTTAACATGGGGATGTCCTACGAGATGGCAATTGTCAGATTTCGATCAGAATTATACCTTGATTTATCACGATACCAGATGATTTGTAGACTTTCGAAATTCATGACGTATATATTAAAATAAATCCAATTGCAGTATTCTTTACGTAATTTGAGGAATTTTTCTCATACAATTTCATGTATGCATTTAAATTTATTTTCATTAATATAGGAAAATACAATGTTATTTTACCATATTCACATACAAATAAAATTTTTTAAGGCATTGGCATTAAATAATAAATTTACTGTGAATTTAACTTGATTTTTTATCTATGCCATATGGCTAAGTATAGTAAAAAGTTATTGAAATATCTTGTTTTTTATTAAAAGGATGTGGACATACGAGGGTATTTTGAAGTCTCAGAAATCTTTCCGAAACAGAGAAAGTCGGCTGAAGATAAGAAACCCCGTTCGAAAATATGCTTATAAATAGAATTTAAAATTGTATCAAAGAAACCTTCGTGCATATGTATTAATATCTGAATGAAATATTAAAATTATTAAAATTTCATTTAATTACTATTCAAGTAGAATTATATATTGTACTAGAAAATATGCAAATTAACTAAAGAAACGGAACATATTATCAGTCACATATATTAAATTGCATTCTTAGTATGTAATTGAATATGGTTTACAATATGTATACTTAAAAAAAATATTATTTTTTGTGTACTTAATTGTTTTGTTTGTGGCTGCTGTGGTGTAGTGGTAAGCAGTGCGCGCTTCCGCTCCGCAGGCCTGGGTTCAAGCCCTGGTCAAAGCAACATCGCAAAAAAATTTAGAAAAAAGGTATTTTCTTAACAGCGGTCGCCCCTCGGCAGGCAATGGCAAACCTCCGAGTGTATTTCTGCCATGAAAAAGCTTCTCATAAAAATACAATCGCCGTTCGGAGTCGGCGTAAAACTGTAGGTCCCTGCCCTTTGTGTGACAACATCAAGGCGCACGCCACAAATCGGAGGAGAAGCTCGGCCAAACACTAATATATGTGTAAGAGCCAATCTATTATTATTATTATTAATTGTTTTAAAATGTTGAAGTCAAATAAAATAAGGCATGAATAAATCACTTTGTAATTGGTACAAATTGGTCTTTTTCGGACTAGTTCGATTTCAGTCAGGAAATTCTAGTTATAAACTAGTATTTTTTCTGACTAGTTTGATGTTTCACTGCAGGGATCTGATAAAAATTCTAACAGTAATTTAGAAGAAATTAATATTCCGGTAATTAATCTTAACATCAGGTGTGATGTTTCACAACAACCTTTTAGGCCATTTGTTCCAAGCTGTATGAGGAAAATCATTTTAGATAAAATTCACTCTTTATCACACCCAAGTGTTCGTACAACTAGACGTTTGATTCAATCAAAATATTTTTGGCATAATATGCGCAAAGAAATAAAAATTGGACTTCCGTTTGTATACGTTGTCAAAAATCAGAAAATTTCAAAACACTCTTCAAAAACACCCGTACAAAAAATTAACGTTCCATCTGGACGATTTGAACATATTCATATGGACCTTGTTGGTCCATTACCTGTGTCAAAAGAAAATCGTTACATTTTGACCATTATTGATAGATATACACGTTGGCCAGAAGCATATCCAGCGATTTCTATAGCAATAACATTCGTTCAAAATTACGTTCCTCGTTTTGGCATTCCACTTAATATAAAAGTAGATCATCACAATTTACATCAAAATTGTTCACGGAATTAACTAAATTGTTAGGATCACACAAAATTCATACGTCTCCAAATCATCCTCAATGAAATGGAATGATTGAAAGATTTCATAGGGCATTAAAGACTGCTATTACTGCTTCGGATGATTCTATCCACTGGGCTGAAATTCTTAATTGATTTTTGTTAGGATTACGTACGTCTATCAAGGAATATTTTAAGTGCTCTTCTGCAGAACTAGTATATGGACAAACGTAAAGATTGTCGGGTGAATTAGTTGTTTCCAACAATTGTAATAATGAAGTGGATAATACAAATGGGACTATTTTCAAGCTAAGGAAATATTTTTCAAATGTTAGATTCTCTAGACCACAATAAAGAATATTCTTTCGTTCCTAAAAATTTAGATACTTGTGAGTACATATTTGTTAAAGTTATTCACAAGTCAAACCTTGTGAAGGACCATTTAAAGTTATTTCGAAACATGACAAAGTATTCAAAATTCAACATGGAAATATAATCAAAGCAGTTTCAACAGATTTACTAAAACCTGCTAATACAATTCTCAATTCAACACAGATCACTAATACACTTACACTTCTAAATAAAACAAAGAAAAGAACATTTAACATTAATTAATTTATCGTTTTACTGGAGGGGGAGTAAATGTAGGGTTTGAAACTTTACCTGTTTTAAATATACATACTTCGAAATATATATATTGGTTAAATTTATTGTTCATGGCTTTTATACGTTTTCAAAAAGAAAATTTTTGATTAGAGATAAAATAAACTTTCAACTTGTTCAACTTGGAATTTTTCCGATTTTCAAATTAACCCTAGAAGGATATTCATATTTCTAGTACACTAAAGGCATTCTTCGTCGAAACGACGACACCCACTTTAAACTAACCCCAGACTGCACCTAGACCCAGACACAATATTATAAAATCGCCATTTCTTATTCGGAATATTTATTTTGTAACGCGCCGCTTTTATTGTTTAAGTTATTTATGTATATATGAAACACGATGCTTTTATTGTTTAACCTATTCATGTATACATGTTTTATGTTTTGTTAATTTTCTTGTTTAACGTATTCAAATGTATGGCAA
>JAPVRG010151345.1:0-13935 GCA_029783565.1 Rhagoletis cerasi | reverse complement strand
TTGATACCGATCCAGAGAAGGTCTTCAAGGACGATTTGTCAGGTGATATTTTAAACAAATTGATGTCGATTTTTATACCCGAGCGCACTTGTGCACAGGGTATATTAACTTTGTTCACATAACGGTTGTTTATAACAGCCTAAAGGAATCGAGATAGATATAGATATATATATGCCAAAATGCTCAGAATGAAAAGAGAAATTAATCAAGCCATGTCTGTCCGTCCGTCCGTCCGTCTGTGCACACGATACTCGAGTAAAAATTGGGATATTTCAACGAAATTTGGTACGCGTATTTCTATTGGGATAAGGACGGATGGTATTGAAAATAAGTATTGGGAGAAGCGCACTAAATTTTCAGTTTCCAATAATAGTTAGTGATAGTGCACATTTTTTAATTACTACTATGGGTGTTTAGTGGTGAATTGCAAAATATCAGCCTCACTATACAATAGTGATAGTGAAATGAAAAAAAGTTTCACTAAAATTAATAGTAGAATAGTGAAAAAAAAATTTCTTCAGCCTAGTGCAACATTTTTTTCTTCACTAAAAATTATAGTGTAAATAAATCCAACGCTAATTTTTTGGGAATATAGAATTTTTTCAATAAATTGAAAATTTTAGTTTTCCAGTTTATCGCATATTATTCTAAATATAACTCAAAAAAATTCTCAAAAAACAACGGACGCGAAGTATTAGGCATTTGAAATTTGCACATTGTTATACTAAAGTTTGATAAAACTTTGGGAATTGTTCCTAAATTTCGTACACAGTTTCATAATTGGATTTAAAAGCCATACTTTAGTACAAAATTAACAGAAAATTTTTAGCACGTAAAACATTGCGAATATTAACAAAAAAGCGTATTATTAATTTTGTGCGTAACAGTATGTAGCTCTCAGAGCCTCGAAACTATGATTCATGACAACCGCTCTTAAGTTATGGTGTTACACATTTACATACATATACATATATGACTGTCCCAAGAATATATTGAAAAAAACCTGCTTGCAAATTTTGATATGCATACCCTTTATATTTGTGCTTTTCAGCCTAAATAGCAAATATATGAAGTTTTATAGCCATACGATAACCCGTGCCGACTTTTAGTTGAAGTTTTAGTTAATAACTTGAATTAAGGCTGCCGATTCGTTCATAACAACTGTGAAAATGCAATAAATTCGAAATGTTTCCCATATTTGAACGCATTACCAGTAAATCTGCGTCTTTAAATTTTTAATTGGATGAAAGGATTTCTCGCAAGGACATCGAAAAAAGTAATTAATGGAAAGAGTGCAGTGGCTTTGTAGGGGTGTATTACAAGCCTGCAAAACGATATGTTTTCTGGTAGAATAACTTTTGTAAATCCTGAAGGATTGCAATTGTAGAACATTTTTTAATTGGTGTGACATTAATTAAATTCAACTTAAATTACACATTTTTTTTCCTCATTTAAAAAAATACCTTTCATAATATTAAATAATCAAAATAAAATGTTTTAGTCTTTGACATGTTCTGTCGTGTTGATATAATAATTGTACTTCCGTATGACATAAAAAAAATTTAACTAAACATAGTTTTTATATCGTACTGGTTTACAACCGTTAGAACAGTCTGAAGGGACATATAAAATAAGAAAGCATATGATATGGCGTATTTAATATTATGTAAGGCATTTTTTTAAAAAAAGGAATGTAGTAGAAAAGTTGAATTTAATAATTTTGTATTCATCATACGCCCTGTCATACCAATTAAAAAATGTTCAGAATTGCAACTTTTCAGGAGATACACAAATTTTTCTACTAGAAAGGATAGATATGTATCTTTGTAATTAACAAAACTTAGGAGCTGAGCAAAAATTACGTTTGGCAACAAAATATCTCCGATGAACATAAAATTATTAAATTCAACTTTTACAACAAATTGTTTTCCTCCTTTGAGAAAACTACTTTACATTATACTAAATAAACAAAATGAAGTGTTTAGATTAAGGAACAAATTAAAAAATTTGAAAAATATCCTTTAAAATTGTTATCCTTTAATATCCCTATATATATTCATAGGATTTTCATTAAACTAAGATTCTTCAAAAATCATTAAAAATTTAAAATATTAAAGGATAACAATTTTAAAGGACATTCTTCTTTCATTTGATACCCATATCCCCATATTTTGTGTAAACTTTTGGAAATGTATTATAATTTATGGTCCTTTGGAAAAAATCCTGACTACCAGGCAAAAAACCAAAAACCCAGATTTACTTAGTACTATGTCCTAATACTCTAGGGAGTATAGTAATACCGTCTTATACAGAAGTAAAATGAGTAAATTAACAAAACACCAAGCTTATTCTGATAACTTTGACTGCAAGTCGGCACGGGTTGCCGTGGTCCGAATTGCATACAATTTTCGGATACTTTTCAAGATAAAACCTATAAAATGAGGGGGCCAAAAAAAAAAACTTTGGTTTTTTGGGACAGTAATATAATTTGTTGGCTCGAAAATTTTCACCAGCATTATTTTCTGAAAGTTTAGTGAAAATATTTTTCTTGCAGCTTTATGTAGTGAATTTTGAAATTTTTTCGCTATTTAGTTATAGTGAAACAAAATAGCACTATCACTAAAGTATTTAGTGGTAGTAAATAAGTTTTCCACTATCACTAAGCTGGTGGTAAATAGTGAAACTCTGTTTTTTTTTTTTCAATATATTCAGTGCTAGTGAAATGCTCAGTTCACTCCAAATTTAGTGCACTACTCCCAACTCTGTTGAAAATGGGCGAACTCGGGCAATAATCGCGCCTTCCTCCCAAATAACGGTAGTTTACAGAAATACAAAAACTGCGATATTTTAGTAACTATTGAAGCTTATTCGCTCAAAATTAATATTTACAGTGATATATTACTGAGTAATAAGAATATTATAAATTTTGGAAAAAGGGGCGTATGGATTTATATGTACATACATATATATCGGGACCGTTTTACCAATTTTTACCAAACTTGGCACAAGTGTTGATCTTGGTCCAAAATAGAAAAGGGTTGAAAATTTTTTAAATCGGACAACAACCACGCCCACTCCCCATATAACAGTAATTTACAGAAATACGAAATCTGCGATAAATGAATAACTACTGAAGCTAATTTACTCAAAATTTATGTTTGCAATAATTCCTTACCAAAAAGCACGATTTTTGAAAATGGGCGTGGCACCGCCCACTTATGATTACATATGTGTATCTCGGTAGCCGTTTTATCAATTTATACCAAACTCGGTATGATTAATGTAACTGACACAATAAAGCAAGGTGTTGAAAATATTTGGAATCGGGCAAAAATTACGCCCACTTTTCATATAACGGTAAATTTCAGAAAAACGGTAATTTACTCAAAGTTAGTACTCACAACAATCTCTTAACAAGGAATAAGATTTATATTGCCTTTTGGAAAAGGGGCGCGACAGCGCACACTTAAGTTATCTCGGCAACCGCTTTATCGATTTCTAACAAAAACCACCCCTGTTTTCCACGTAACGGTAGGTTTCAGAATCGTGAAAAAACGATGTTTAGTACGTGCGCAGGGTATTTAATGTTCGGTTTCGACCGAACTTAGACTTCCTTATTTGTTTTTTTTTTTTTAATTTATAATTAAATAGTGTTTATCTTAGACTGGATATTATTCCAAATACTTATCCTTTGAACATTTTTATTATAGACGATGATAAAACAAAAACGACTAGTGCAGGGTTTGTAGCTGGCAGTATCAATCCGCAAATAATGGGTGCTAGTAATAAATCCACAACACCGCTGAGTGCTGAATTTCTCGATCGATTTGACGCATTCAATTTGAACTCCAGTCCTGCTCCATCGCAACAGTCGTCAACTTCTGGCGGGTTAACAGGATTAGGTGTTAGTGTTGGAGCTCAAAGGAGTATTAGTAGCTCAAGTAAGAATTCAAAAAGTGTAACACCACCACTTGCAACAACCGGCGTTGTTAGTGCTGAGTCCAGCAGTTTATTTGATGACTTTGCCAATTTCGATGCCTTTGGTGCCCAGAAACCACATCTTACAGGAAAGCTGTCAGCATTGGGAGAGCTGGAGGCAGCGTTTAAAAGTAACAACACTCAGGTGCCAAAAGCCAATGCAAACGATTCCTTCTTCGATGCATTTAATGATAACTTCGATAAAAATTCGAATCCCGTCCTAAAAACTAATAGTAACACTAGCAAAGCAAGTGCTAATATTTTCGATGCTTTCGGTGATGGTAAGACGAGTTTCGATCCCTTCGATGCCTTTGGCTCTTCAAAGGGCGGTGACGCTTCAACTTTACCATCCAAAGGAAATTCAGCAGTTACAAAATCTTCAAAAGTGTTTGACGATTTTAATGACAACACATTTGAAGACGATTTCTTTAAGACAAAAGACAACAATGCGAATGCATCTAATTTTGACACAGAAGTGACAACTAAAGACGATAGTTTTGCGAAATTTGATGCATTTGGTGATAGTCATAATTTTACCAACGATTTTGCTACTGCTCTAAATAACTCGATCAATTTAATAAACAACGAAGATTCTAAACCCTTATCTTCAACATCGAAAGACATAACAGGCGCAAAATCATTACTGAAAGTGCAAAATGTTACAACCTTATCGAAAGTGACAAATCCGGATGTAGCTGCTGTTGTGAGTGGAGCTGGCGGCGAAAACGGAGGCAAAGTCGCAAAGAAATTTGCTTCCGACTACTCCAAAGCCGATACATTTGAGTTGGATTTGCAGGAGGCACTCAAGCGCAGTATGTTAGATAAATAAGAATGCTATGGCTCGAAACAATTCTTACTGATATATTTATCTGCTTAATCGTAATCGTATGTAAATCTTAATGTATTCCGTTATAAGTATGATGCATATATAGTACTAGTAATATGATAGTTCACCATATTAATGGTAATTAGAAATAATTAGACGTATGGGCGTGGCCCGTTCAACGATTCACTGGAGGTGATAATTATCTCATTCACGTTTATTGCTCAGATTTTGTACTCATAATTTTATTTACAACATAAATAATTATTTTGCTCATTATAACCTAAATAACACGTTTTTGCATAGAATGGAATGGCGGTTATTTGCCTTTAAAAGCTCTTTTATTTGTAAAACTGTGTCACAATTATCGGAAATGAAACCCGCTTTGAACTTCAATTTTAGTATCTTTAGCTAATACATATGTATGTATGGACATACATACATATGTATGTACATATATTTGCAAAAATGTAAGAAAGAAAATCACGAATTGTAAGTAAAAAAAACTTTCTACGAATCAAAATTTGCAAATTTCAGATTCTGTTATTTATAAACCTTAGAACGAACTGTCGGAAAAATCTCAAAATTGCAGAATTTAAAACACACGTATTATTTACTTTACATACTATTTACGTATAGTTATACGACTATTTATCGTTTATAATATTTATAATAAAATACGCAAAGCCTGTACTCACAAATATGTATGTATGTACATAATTACAATACAATTGAAATCTATAATAATAATATAATAATAGATTGGCGCTTATACAATATGTTAGTTGTTTGACCGAGCTTCTCCAATTTGTGGCGAGCGCGTTGATGTTCTCACACAAAGGGGAGGGACCTACGGATTTACTCCGATTTCGAACGGCGTTTGTATTTTTATTATAAGCTTTTTCAGGGCAGAAATACACCCGGAGGTTTTCCATTGCCTGCCGAAAGCTTGAACCCAGGCCCCACAGAGTGGTAGTGCGCACTTCTAACCACTATACCACAGCGGCCGCCTTATCTTAACAATTTAATTATTTTATGGAATGGTTTGCTCGAAGCTTCAGACAATTATGTTACTTAACTTTGTGGTATATGTAAATTGAGATCTCTGCATGCCATCATCGACCGGAAGATGGACTTAACCAGAAACCAGAAACTTTTTCAAAATAGTTACTGCCAAGAAGACGCCTTGTGTTAGAGCATAACTGCATCGTTTGTGGCATGTCTTTGCGAGCATTAACCTTAGCCCGGAACAACTAGAACCCAGCCAGTTGTGTTTGATTTGTGCAGTCTCACGGATATGAAACTTGAACAATTTCAATCATGCCAATTACGATATCCGACGGATCTAATCAGATTCCCACTGTCATAAAAAGCGAGTGTGAAGAATTAGATTCATGCGAATGGCCTCCATCGGATACATGCCTATTTCGGTCCGACGGATGTCATGTGCACGAATCTAATCCTTAGCACTCGCTTGTTATGGCAGTGCGGATCGGATTAGATCCGTCGGATACCGTAATTGGCACGATTTACTGCTGTACAATTCCATTGTATTCACTCAACAATTTTGTTTTTAACGCTCAACTTTTCAAGTGCGACAATATGGCGATTGGTAGGAAACGGATGCAACAGCGTTGCCAAGGCGAATTTATACAAGGTGGTAGACGTCAATTTAGCGATGTTAAAAAATTTTATACATCGATGGCAAACATCGAATTTTGAACCGATATTATCGATGTTTGAAAAATATCGATGCATCGTTTGCATCTCCAGATGTATGGCTTACATCTCTATGTGCTTGCCTAAATATCAACGCGAAATATTAATTTCTCCTTCTAGTGCGGATTAGGAATAAAAGGTATTGATGCTCTATTTTGACGTTTTCGAATGCACCGTAATTCTTAATGAATAAAGCCTTTTAAATACTATTCGGTTGTTTAGTTTATTTTGAAGTTTTTGTGAGATAACACAAACCCGTCAAATATCGTTAAAACGGAAGAATTAAGCTTAATTGTGAAATATGAAGGACCATCTCCATTTTGTAAAGTATTTTACAACTTTTTAGAGAACAAGAAAGAACTACATAGACTGCGGCGATGGCGACAGGCAAAACATCCACATATACTCCTAAAAATTACGAATATGATTGTACCCGTAAATGTCGTTGCGTAGAGCATGGAAACCGCATTACTGCCGCATTAACCAAACGTTCTATTCGGGATGAACATCTTGGGGCTTTCATAGCAAAGACCTGTGCCAACTACACCGATATTGTGGATGAACTGGTATTTTGCAATGAAAAATGGTTTATTTACGCCAATATTATTTACATACATTCTTACATATGTACATATGAATGTATGTACGTATCTTTCAGGGTCGATCAGCAGTGCATTTGGCTGCCTCTGTGAATCGTTATGCTATATTGGAATGGCTTCTTAATCAGGTATACTCGCTCTTTTGTGTGTAGCGTTAGGTCTACATTGTGCTTTTAACAGGGGGCTATTATAAATAGTCGTGATTATGAGTCTGGCTCCAGTGCCCTTCATCGCGCCATCTATTATGGATGCATAGATTGCGCAGTTTTGCTCTTGCGGTATGGTGCCAGTGCGGAGTTGCTGGATGAGGATACACGTTGTGCTCTGCAGAATGTTTGCCGGGCGCGTGATTTTTCCGTTAATGCTAATGTGTAAGTAAAACGACTATATAGCAGTGGACGTACAAAGTAATATTTATCATGATTTATAATTTGAGTTACTTACGATTCAATTTATATACGATTCCAGGCCAAGCAACAATGAAATCTTGGGCTGGGGTACTAATAAAAACTACAACTTAGGAACTGGTAATGCAGAACCCACCAATACACCACAATCGGTAGACTTTTTCCGAAAACAACACATATCAATTGAATCTGTAGCGCTAGGTGCCTATCATAGTCTCTTTTTGGACAAGAAGGGATTGCTCTACGCGGTAGGGCATGGAGAAGGCGGACGTTTAGGTGCGTATAATACAACTAGTAAGTTCATATGTATCGTGAATATACATTTGGTTTATGTAGGAATGTGTGGAGAACATAGCTTAACTACACCAAAAAAAGTTAAGGTTCCTATAAAAAAAGCTGGAGAAAAATTAATATGCATAAGCGCGTCACGTAAACACTCACTATTGTTAACAAATTGTTCCGCAGTATTTGCATGTGGGTTGAATGAGGATAAACAATTGGGTGTGCGTGATGCTGGTGATAAACTGTCTGTTTTCCGTGAAGTAATAACACTGCGGGACTTAAATGTCTCAGGTCTCATGCGCGTAATTGCTAGAGACTATCACTCAATCGCATATTCCGAACAATGTATTTACATGTGGGGTACGAATCACGGACAAATGGGTATAGATGATAGTTTAAAAATAGTTCCTTTACCAAAACAAGTATGTACTTTGCAATTTAATTACAAACATATAAAGCATCCACCAAATTACAGTTAAAATTGCCGCCAAGAACAACTATTGATTTCGTCGAAGGAAATAATTCTGCCACTGTCGTTTATACTAAAGATATCAACATATTATTGTACTTCAATAGCAGTATGCGTACAATTAAACCACCAAAGTAAGTTTATCACTACTTCTATCAAAATCTATCTTTATGTATTTTTTGATTTAATATCCGGGATAGATACCATTCTTTAGTTTATGTAAACCTTTAAAAAATATTTCATTCATGTTACATGCAAATACATATCTTTTACAGTTTTGAAGCACTAAAAAGCATTTCAGTTGTTGGTGGTGACACATCAAAGTCTAGCAAAGGGACTGCTACTGCTTTAAAATTGCTTATGTTAACCCAAACCAATGTAATTTTTCTCTGGTATGAAATGACCCAACAATTTTACAGGTTTGTGTGGTCAAGTTGTATTTGAGCCTTAATATAAAATCCTCTTATCTTTGTAGGTGTAATTTTTCGCAAATTCGTATCTCACAAATAGATAAAATCTTTTATAAATCCAATCAAGTGTTCATACTGTCGCAAGGAGATGTCTATAAAGGCAAATGTCAACAAGTGCCAGTGCCTACGTATATCACAAAGAGCGACAATCAAAAACATCCTTCATCTACGGCCAACATTTGGAGTAGTTGTGATAAGAATAGAACAGAAATTTCCAAAGATCACATGATTCGCATTGAACTGCAAAGATTTTCTAGCATTGATAGAGCCGTCGACATTTTCTGTGATGACGATTTTACCTCATTTGCTGTACTACAGGAATCGCATTTAAAATATTTTAAACTGCCTAATTTAACACCAGAGGAATACACTTTTAAAAAACTCTACTATGAAATGGATGAATTTGATGCCGTACATGACGTAGTGTTTCACGTTGATAGTGAGACATATACAGCGCACAAGTTCCTTGTATATGCGCGAGCCCCTGGCTTACGAGACATTATAACGTCATATGAAGACAAACATATCTACTTAAATCTCAAACTTATGACTGGGAAAATGTTCGAATTAATGCTGAAACATATATACACGAATCAATTTCCAAATGAAGATGGTAAAGGAGCTGGAAGTATTTGTTTTTATTTGAGAACTATGTACATGTAATGCACAATAATTTCAGATTTGGACAACATTCAGCATAGCCTAGGTCGTGATTGCTTCGTCAAACGTAGTGATGTCTGTCGGCTGTTCCTGCAATTCGTAGAAAAGTTTAAAATACAAAATTTGGCTAGTTTTTTGCAAAGGTTATACAAACAGATTAACACTTTCATTGCATCAATTTATATCTAAATTTACAACTCACAGCTTTTTACAGCAGTCTCCATTCTATTTGCCGCAAATTGCCGATAAATCAAAATATCGTTTTAATCGTTTATATCATGGCGACTTTCCGGAGCTTTACGATGTGCGCATCATTTCCGAAGGTGACGTCATTATACCGGCACATAAATGTATTCTAGTCGCGCGTCTTGAATACTTCAATATGATGTTCACCCACTCCTGGGCCGAACAGAGTACGATCAATTTAAGCACAATACCGCCAGAATATATGCTTCCCATTGTGGAGTTTTTATACAGCGCTGATGTAGATTATTTCCGCAAACAAAATTACACGGAAATCTTTTTATATAACATGATTGTGTACTGCGATCAATTCTTTATAGAACGTTTGCGTAAAGTTTGTGAAATTTTGATATTGGACAAGATAACTATACGCAAATGTGGAGAAATGTTGGACTTTGCACACATGTACAATTGTGATATTTTGAAGAAGGGTTGCTTAAAATTCATTTGTCAAAATTTAACACGCATTTTAAACTATAAAAGTTTGGATATGTGTGAACCAGACGTACTGAAGTGTATAAACGAGGAATATAGGAAGATGTTTAAAGATGTCTTTGACTATCGTATGATAACCCCCGATTCAGATGCTGTGGATGATGAGTTGCTATTAAGCTTTGTGGACGATTTTCGGGTGGATCTAAGCTATCGAATGGTTGAAGACGAAGTGAGTAACATATATGATAGTAAATTTTGCTTATAGTTTAAAACATAGATATAAAACATAGTAGATCAATCACTTCAAAGTGCATTAATTACTTAGTTACTATTTGAAGTGTTTCATTAACATTTGGATGTTGCTCTTCCCCACCTGGAATTTTCAGGAAGCGCTACTGAAATCAGCAGCGAAGTTAAAATTAAAAGAAAACAGAAATTACATGAATGCCAAGCGGCAATATGAACTTGAAGCGATATCCTCTATGTTGGAGTCGATAAATACAAATGAAAAAAATTCAAAAATTGCTTATGACGCGCAATCGAATGCGACGAAAGAAGCTGCAGAGGCTGCGGAAAAATTGCAAGCAGAAGCACGTACTTGGATGAAAGTGGCCGATAAAAAAGAACAAAAGAAGCGTCAATCTCTTGATAGTTCGTTCAAAATTAACGAAGTTTTGAATGGCGAAGATAAACCAAAGGTTGAACTTATGCCCTTAATTAAAAAAAATGCTGATAACAATACGCCATTGAGGCCGGCAACAAACTCTACCAATACACCTGAAAGATTATTACCCGAGGACGATACTATGAGGGGATCAGCTAAAGGTTATAGTTTGAATTTAGCCGACTTAACACATCCTTCGCGAGAGAAACTCTCACAAAAACAGCGAAAGCGTCTCTCTTCGGAATCCTCTACAACATGGCGTGCCCCAGCAACAACAGACAGCAAAACTGTTACTGTGCCAATACCACAGCCGAATGCCTGGGGAGTTTTGCCACAGGCTTCGCCGAGTGCTTCGTATTCGGTGTCTCCACCCACGGGTAGTATTGGCGATCCGAGTTCATTTGCAAATATGATGCGAAGTGGTGTTAGTAGTAGTAGTGGTGGTAGCAATGCTACCAACAACGCAGACAATAGTTTTTCGCGAATTATGGCCGATGAGCGCAAGCAGCGTGACTATTATGAGCGAATGCGTAGCAAGTCGTTGGCATTGACACAAATAGAGGAATTGGCAATAGCTGAGTTACGTGAGTTTTACAATGTAGACAATGTGACCGATGAGGAAATAACCATCGAAAGAAAGATATTGCCTGCGACTATGAATTTCGCTATTTGGCAACGAAATTGAAAAGGTTACTGACGTTAGAATGTGATTAAAAAAGGGTCAATGCGGGCGGATGCATGTAAAAGGTAAGCATAAAGTAAAAGAACTTGAAGCCAGAAGGCTGAATTGACTTCAGAACCGATTTAATTTTATTAAGAAAAAATTAATTTTTAAGATTGACAAAATTTGTTATAATTTATTTATATACATAAATTTAAATTTGGACCGCGAATGTTTGATACATTCGTACATATGGTATATGTATGTAGGAAGTACATCAATTATAAATACCAAAATATAACAATAATTTAAGTTAAATAAATATGTATATGATTTGCATATACAAACATAAAAAGTTCTTAAACACAAAACAAAGTATCCTTATGAAGCATTTAAGACTACTTAACAACTAAGCAGATAATACATTGCTAAACCAAAACCATTGCAGCTGTCAGAATTTTAAAGGGAATAATAAAATAGACATTAAAAAGAAACAACATATACATAAATACGTATGTACCAAGTATCTAAATAAAAAAATAAAAAATAAACAAAAAAAAAAATAGCGCTTCTTTTGTAAATTAAAAGCATTCCTTCCGGAAAGCAAAACCATACTGATCGCATTTATAGCGCAGCGTTTTGCCAAGCTGTGGCGGACCGCAGTAGAAAACCGTAACTTTGCCCTTCTTCTGTGCCAACAGCTGTTTGAATACCTTATCCCAGTTTGGACGGCCTGCATTTGTTCGTGTTTTGAGGCCAGTAATGAGATCTCGCTTGCCCTAAAATACAATCAAGTACAGTCGAAGCCAAAACAATGAAAAGTAGTATGTGCATATATGTAACAAGTACCTTTTCATGCAATAAATCTAAAGCCAACTGCAACCCAACAGCCTTCATATCGGTACGCTGCAGTGCACTTGTTATGTACATATGCATATCGAGAAATCTATAATCATGTCAATGAAATCATTACCTTCATTTGTATGAAAATGTACAAATACATACCTCTCCATTGGACCACCCAATTCGGCCTGTTCAATTTCCAGTTGTGATAACAAATTGACAAACCACTCGAATGAACGCTGATCGCGGTTGATCCAGAAGAAATCCACTTTTCGCAAATTCATCACCGTCTTCGGTATATCACTTGCCCACTCAAAATGACAGCGGGGACAGGTGTGTCGTGCCTTCCAGTAACGATGCATTATAGATTGTAATATAGAAGCGAACGGTGTGACGCCGATACCAGTGCCGATGAGTACAGCGTGTTGAGCACCAAAAATATGACTCGATGGTGCACCGTATGGGCCATCGATGAAAATCTTAGCAAGAGAATGAGAAAAGCAGTTGGACAATAAATGTTTCGAATACAATTTGTTAACACATTTATAAAGAAGTGTATCATTCCCAAACCTCTAGTACGCCAGCATCTAGTGTAACCTTGCTACCAGAGTTAGTGTTGCCTTGTGGAGGAAGACTGCCATGGCTACCGTGATTTTTGATGGATGTCGAAAGGGAACGCAAGAATGTTGGTCTGCGAAAACGACCAACTTTAGTACGTGCTGTTGGATCCTTTTGGTGAAAATTCGAAATATGATTGTTGCATTTATTATATCATTTCTAGTCAATTAAAAAATTTAGCATGTTTTGTGTAGATCCATATTTATGCCCATAATTTTGAAAATGGTTCAAGTCGCATCACACTTTTGGTACTTAATGATGACTTAGACCACTTACAAATTATGGGCACAATTATGAAAAGATGAGTACAATGAGTAATGCAAATTAGAAATAATTTGTAATAGTCTTCGTTTGCAAGGTAGTGGGATTAGTGAAGCTATTAGTACTAAATGTACATTTACTGAGAAAATATAAGTTATTAAATACTTCTGCATAATTGATCTCTACGAACATCATCAGATTTCCACTCTATTGTCTCACTGTTCAAGTAAAGTCGAGTTTTTTAAATCTCGAAATTATATATCGATAAAACTGACAAAAATATCGATATCAGCATCGAAAAATATATACATTCCAGCGACAGCTGATTCTACGTACCAGTATGTTTTGGGGTTTCTCTGTTCAAGTGCTGTTTTTTCAGCGATCAGACCGTGTTTAGACTGGCGACCCTTATCAATCGCTGTTCCTCCGTCTTCTACGGGCTGGCTTCGAGTCTAATCCCGGGCCAGAATCCTACCTCTGCTGGTTATACCATAGAAGACTCCATCCTAACTCCACTTTGGTTAGCTGCAACATCTGCAAGGGATGGAGTCACCTAAAAACTTGTGTTGGCCTCAGGTCATATATGGGGTGGACCACTATATATATGGCCTCTTGTTGCTCAAGCCTTATGGAACGTGGCATCGGTCAAATGCAATTCCTGGCTTAGCTGTTGCCACGTCCGACTATGTTCTGGCCTGGACACCACCTGTAAGTGGACAAGTGACTACCACGCTTCCTGCTGCAGAGCTCCGTGACTGCGCTTGTCGATCTTATCGACGCAACCAACCACCACCTATGCAGCA
>JAPVRG010151155.1:0-11802 GCA_029783565.1 Rhagoletis cerasi | reverse complement strand
TGCACTTCTGCCGGGCCAGAGGACAACATGTTGAGAAAAGAACAAACAACCCAGAGAAGATGCTGAGAAAAGAACACGCAAATTTGACAGCCCTGGCATAGGGCAGAATAAATGCAACATTATTTCGAGAAAAGAAAACGCCATTAGACACAGCGCCACTTAACAGTAGTAAGGGTTTATTTAATTTTTTTTTTTAGTTTTGAGTTGTTTCGGTATTGCAGAGGACCATCGATATGTACGTATGCGGAGAATATTATGTTAAAACAAAGAGGACTTAGATTTACTTAGGGTCCAATGAACCCGATCGATAGGAAACGCAAGTTTTTATGTGGCAGTAAAAGGGTTAAGCGAGGTGCACCAGCTTGTCTTTTTCGTTTGTTAGTTGAATCTCAAGCTCTTCACACTCATGCATTTCGGAGTGATCGAACTAGGCCTCTACTAAAAGTGTGAATCCGTGAACTTTTTTATTTAATAAGCAGAATATAGTTTAAAAAAAACTAAAAAACACGCTTGCAGCAGCTGCCAGAAGAGAGTTACAAACAAGCAAGCAAGTAAGCAAACAAACATACAAGTGAAACTAATATAAGCGTGTTAAAAATATTATAGGTATAAACAGATTCGTCAAACTCAAAATTCAATATAAAATTAGAGCTACCCTAATACTAAATACATTTTTGAATGTACAGTCACCGTGAAAGACAGTAAGCCATACATAAAACAATTGGCGATTTTTATGTACAGAAGTGATTTTAAGCTGCAGTTGTGAACATAACAACTGTAGCAATTAAATATTTGGGCGTGCCCGTTCGAGTCGAAACCTCCTCCTACACACAAAACATTCCCTCGTTTATGTATGTACATATGTATGTATGTATATACATACATATCTTCAAATATCTTTATTTTTAATTTACTCATAAATGGAGTTTGTAATCCAGCATATCGCCGGTTAACATCAAGTTAAACCGGTTTTATTACTTACATAAGTAGGTAGCTGGCATACAAGAAGGAAAACATAGTACAATAAAAATCCCAAAAGTACGAGACAATCAACGGTAAACAATGGAAGTGACTGTGACACGTGTTGCATTCTACCGAATTGCATTTAAAAAAAAGTACAATTGTAACTTTGAATGTTTCGTACACATAAAATGGGAAGCAAAAAGCATCAACGAAAGCAACAGCAGGCCAGAATAAAGAACTGCATGCATATACATACATACATTTATGTTTATAAGTATATCTATGTATTTATAGTATACATTTTATACGTACGAACATTGAAATCAAAGCAATAATCAAAGCCGCACCCTGCCCTGTGGCGGAGTGCATCACAAAAACAACACAAGCGTACAGACTGCGGCCACTGTTGCTTTTGCTGTTGCATAGTAAGGCCATCGTCTCAAGTCTAACAAGCTAAAAATAACAAAAATGTGATATACATACTTGTGTAGCTTACTTTACATACATATGTACGTATGTATACCCGTACATAGCCATCGCCCGCTGAACTCGGTACATACGCACAACCAGCAACTTTGTTTATAACAGAACAGCGGAGGCGACTAAAGGGGCGCCAACCTCCGCCAACCAGTTCGAAAGTTGCGGCGAATACTTTTTTTTTTAATATTTTCTTTGTTCTTTTTTCTAAAGCACGACTACGGCTAAATGACGCCGCCGCTGGCGCAATGTTCAATGTGCAAAATATATTGCAGTACCAATACGAGGAAACTGTAAGAAAACAAGGCAAAAAAAATGAAACACGTGAAATAAATCGTGGAATGCATTTAGCAGCGATACAAGAAAATTCATGAAACAGTGGCGCAAACTAATGAAAGGAAAATTTTCTAAATTTTTAAATGAATACGCCTATTTACAATATTTTTAATATCATGTGAGTTAGTTATTAGGCCCTGTCTCCACAGGCAAACACTGGGCTCAAGGGCGGAAAATATGTCAAAGCTTATTATTTGACATCTATTGCAAGCACTCTGGCAGCCATATTTGCATTTGAGAGAAAGCGCGTTGGTGGTAACATCGATGCAATTTTGATATTAGATCCAAATAAAAAGCTGTTCCCTATTAGTCAGCAAGTTTTTTAAGATTTGCAATCATATTGCTCGCAACTATCTGTCAAAATGACATTTGGTAGGCAATCAGTGGTTAGTGAAATGGTAAGCATTTATCAGCTGTATTTAAGATCAGTAAGGTGAGACTACGATATTATAACTGTTTAAATACAATACCGGCGAACGGCGAATTTTTCGCCGCGAATGTTCGCTGTAAAAATTAAAACACACTCACGTGTATGAGAACGCGCGCAACCAAAGCAAATGACGAAGTTCGCTCGAAGACTGGTCGCGGCCAGCGGCAATGGAAAAAAGCCAATGATGACCATACTTTTAACGTTAACGAAATTATAATCGAAGAAGTGAAGAAAAATGAGTGCCTTTACGATTTATCATCGAATAAATAATATAAAACCAAATGTTTGATTGTACCATGTCATAATCAGCTGATTTCGTTGTCGCCGCAGTTGTGTTTTACTGAGCGAAATTTTTGGGCGAAAGTTACTGACGTCGTCGCCCATCAGGGCGAAAATTTGCCGCTCGCTGGTATTGTCTTTCAACGGTAACTCAAAATAAAAAACTGATTTCCGAATACAACTAACTTAAGAAAAGCGACCAAAAATTTTGAGTCGCTTCTACTCCAACTCCGACTGCTTTTTCGATATATTTGTTCGAGGCTAAGACACATAAAAAAAGGTAGCATGTGAGCATGGTAGTTCCTATTAGCAGTAAAACAACTGGTATTAAAAGTGCCAAATTTTGTTTACCGATTTCGTAATTCTAGAATCCAAAATTAACAAAAAAATTAACGCAACCTAGTACAGGCTGACTATCAACGAAAATAGCGTTTCAGATGGGCACATTTTATCTTTTAGGAAACCCCTGCTTTCTAGCAGCATAGATATTTGCTTGGAAGACGCACAAGCCAATTGACCGACGGTTGCGCATTGCGCAGGTCCGTTATTCTTCTTCTCTCGCAAAATTTAGCAATCAGTTGATAGCAAGGCGATAAAGCAAAAATTGTATCGGCCTGCGACGACATGCGCGAGAGGCAATTTTTCTTTCGCGCATTGCGTGGCCTTCTATGAATAGATCTTGTCGGATCTGCTGGTCCCCAAATAGATACATATGTACCAACTTTGGTTCCTCTCTCCATTTGATTTAGAGGAGACACCGTATTCAGTACTGACTTGTACCTACTTACTCCCCAATCCCAAAGTTTAACGGGCTCGTCGAAATCCTTTTGAGTTTATAAGAGTAGTTTTCTGCATAATAATTAACAACTCTCCTTGTTACAATCTTAATATTATACATAACCTTAATCTTGCCCAACTACGCCCGCCATCCCCTTTCTTCTTCTGTCGCTTTTTCGTTTCACCGGGGTTTGAAGAAGTTTCGCTTAAAAAAAGCATTTATCGGACCTTAAATAGAAAAATTATACAATAGTACCTCAGCACACCTACTGGTCTATGCAACTTTGCTGATACAGTAATACATAATTAGAAAAAAATTTATAAGGGCATATTAAAACAGATTATTATACCCACTGTGCATTATGATTTTAGTGCTTGAAATCGCGGTTAAATGCATGCATATACATATATGCAAGTATATTGATAAACGTCACACAGTGACACGTCATCCCCGGCAGAGAGAGCGTCACCACTACCTACACAAGTCACACACTAATTCAAAGATCTTTTCCTGCAGTTGAATGCAAATTTGCCAACTGTTTGTGTTTGTCTGCACCGCGTCGTGCGCTGCAATGCCCGCCTCAACTGAACAATGCAATCGGTGTTGTCATTGTCGAGCTGCTGCTATACATCGCCCACTGCTATGTTCCACTCGAAGTGAGCACACTACGATCGCGTCTGGGCGCCTGTTACCACGTTTGAGCGATAGTCCGCAGCAATGTGCGCGCACTGCTCACACGACTGTCGGCGGTCGCTGCACAGCACTGCGCTGCAATCTAGTAGAGTAGCTAAGTAGTTTCAATAGTTTCGCTTAAAGTAGCAGACCGGTGGCTGTGCTGCCTAACTAGTTGACTGCTTGGCTGATTATTGCTGGACTCGCTTTACATATTTGTGTGTGGCACTATTTACATAGCACTTTACGGTTACAGCGTTACAGCTATAGCCGGCATTCAGCGATGCACCAACGCACATAAAGCTTATATTATGAAGAATGAAAACAGTAGTGGTACAAGAGTATCGCTGCTGCTGCTGCTACGGGCTCCAAGTCAACGATTGTGCAAAACCCGGATTTTAAAGACTTTTCAACTGCTGGGTAAACAGCAGCAGCAGACGCGTGCGCTCCCATTCACAATATCGCTTGGATGGGTAGATGCTCGCTTAGTGCAACTTTGCCACGTTTAAATTTGAAGCTGTCAGCTTGCTTATTGTTGCTATATGCCAATGAGCGCAGCCCACACCCACCCAGCCAACATCTTGATAGCACGGTTCCAACCAAGCAGCTGCTCTGGTCATGATGTTGTCGTTTGCTGCCCTACTGCTTTGTGTGTTGGCTATAGTTTCTCAATTTTCTTCATTTCTGTGGCTTTGACTGTGTGAGAGTTGTCGTTGTTGAATGTCGACACACTTTTGGAAAAATGCGCCGATGTAATGCATTTGAAGTCATTGTCGGTTATATTTTTTTTTGCAAGCAGCCATGAATGAAAGACAAAAGTAAGCACCAATGCAGATTCGTACATACATACATACATACATAGTACATATGTAGGTACATATGTAAGTTTGCAAGTATACGTAAGATGGCCAAATTTGTTATGCATAAAACCAGTTGAATATTTTTAACTTTGTTTCGTCTGCTATATTTTTGTTTCTACAAAGAGTGTAACAAACATTTGCTGTATTCAATTATTAGTTGTTTTAGATAAATTGTAATTTTCGAGCTTTTGCGGATGCGTTTTATAAAATGTATATTAAAAAAAAAAACAAATATTTAAAGCGAGTACTTACATATGTAATAAAAAAAATCGTGCATATGTGCACATACTTGATAAAATACCGCACATTGTAAATACATATACATATATTTATCAAAACGGGGTCAACGAACTTCGTACGCATTCAGTCGGTTGATTTATTCACATACAGCAGTGTTCACGAAAAAAGCAACGCGACGTATTAACATGTTTATACAATTTAATTCCCTTTTATTTGTTTTTAATTATTTTTTTTTTATAAAAATATAGTTGGTTCTACAACAAAAACCACATAAATCAAAGTCTCAAACCGAGGATACAGAGTCGAAGGATTACACAGAATTAGTGTAAATAAGATGCATTTCTGGGGTTATTAAATCCCAAGCTACCACAATAGTGGGCTTCAATAAATGAACAGAGTCAAATTGGCGAAATTTGCCTAAATTTTTCAGACACTCCTTCCCCAGAGATCCTCGATGAAACTAACATCAGATGAGCAAGCAAGCCAGGCGGGGAAAATGTAACCAAGCTTTTGTTGATCTACTCCTACCAATTTTCGCCTTACCCTACTAGGATATGAAGCTTTGCCGCAGATAATAGCGGATGTAAGTGAGCAGATGATTTTCCCAACACTTGCTGATACTCCCACAAAGCTGCTAGACTTCAATTCTCTCCTAACAATTTGAAAACGAACTGGAATTACGTGAATACAAACACAGTTTACTCTGTGAGCCATATTTTTACAGACGTAATAAATTCTAGGCAAGTTTTTCTAAACTCTTTTCTAATTTTTCAGCTAAATATTAATGGTGCAGACAGATGGTTTTTTAAGATATTGGAGAGACTTTTGAAAACCCCAAACGGAATTTTAGTGGCCGGTCGTTGCTGGTTTGCGGGCCGTGGAGTTGGCAATTCCATCGTGTCGTATTAACCATTCGGAGTATCAGCAATTATCTACAACAAAGCTTCATACTCCAGTAGGATAAGAAAAAAAGTGGTACGAGTAAGCCAACAAAAACTCCATTACATTGAAAGAACATTACTTTCTCCGATTCGCTTACTTCTCAGCTGATGTTAGTTCTACATATCAAGGATTTCTGCGGATGGATGGCCCAAAAAGTTTACGAAAATATCGCCAATTTAACCCTATTAAGGTTTTGAAGACCACTATCGTGGAAACTTAGGATTAAATAATCCCAGAAATGCATCGTAATTGCACTAATTTTGTGCCAAATTATTTACTTGACATTGTTAGTTATAGAGTGGGGCTCAAACAAATTATTAAAAAAAATGTTTCTTTAACTTTTTGATCCTCATAATAATGAAACACTAATTTATTTTATTTCGAAATTTTTTAGACCTAGTGTTGCTGGAATAAAATTTATTTTTCTAAAAAAAAATTTTGCTAAAATATAAATAATATTTTTCACCTACATATATAAATGAAACGAAGTGTATGTACTTATGTATATTCTCAGCTTTGTTCGATGATCCTTTTCCATTTTTCAGTGAGTTTCATGATTCCCCGTTCGCAGAAGCATCTGCATTTGTTGGCGAAAAAACCGAACATGTTACTGATATACCGCCTCAAATGAATGTAACTTATTCCACGCAAGAGCGATAGATTAGGGGAGTTTGGTGGGTGTGGCAAACGTCCCCTCTCAGCTCCGATAATTTTTGACGGAGCGCCAACGATGTTTGAAGTCTCGTCTTGTTTCTGCATGAAAGACTCATTTAAAATGGGCAATTCAATAAACACTATAAGTACCCTTCGAATCCCACTACATTGAGAGTTTAATCTTCTTTTGAAGAAGTTCTGAATTTGAAGTCGTTTGGAGCGAATCATCAGCTCAGAACCAGCGCCGTTTGTTTGTCACATTGTTGCAAAGAATCAACTCCTCGACACCTGTTATCATTTCAATAAACGATATCTACATCACTCGCAGATATATACACGCGTCGTCAAATGAAATTGGCTGAGTTTATGTGGAATCCAAATATCAAGCTTGCTGCTTTTCTTTTTTTCTTTTTTGCCTGATTTTCTCCTCTGTATACACATGTATGTATACAGTCTGTCTAAGCGCCGTTAACTTATCCATTTTAAAGTAAAGCTAAATCACTAGTTAAGCTTGAGTAGAATTTTCTGCAGTTAAGCTTAACTAATGATTTAACTATACTTAAAAATAGATAAGTTAAGGGCCTTAATAGAAATTAAAATTATTTTTACAGTGCTCATTCTGAAATTAGCCACTTTTGTGATAAAGTTCCAAAGCGTACGACGTTTCAACAAAATGAGTCCCGCGCATGATACCGATTTGAAGTCATGTTTCTCTGTTTACCCCCGAAAAGGTAAAAATGTCGCGAGCTTCTGCAGAAAAATACCGGAGAAAGTCCGGCTTATCTCCGAAACTATAAAATGGATTTTGATGAGACTTACAGTTTATTATATAAAATTTTTTTCAAAATTTTGAATTAATTTTTGGTTAATTTGGCCACCTTTTAAAGTTTTTTAATTAACATGCAACAATTCCATATATTCTCACCTTTCTTTAAAAAATGAAGAAAATTATAAAGATTTTCATAGTTCTCTAGATATTGCGATTTTAATGGGAGCGCGTACCTCCAAATTCGCTTACCATAAGCGCAAAGCAGCTACATATATTGCTTGCAAATCATCAGCCCACCACATAAAAAATGTTAAGAAAATTTTAATAGAATACTAGCTGACCCGGGGTGCTTCGCTACACCCTATAAATTGAAAGATTGTGATTATGATTAAATATGTTTATGTGCATATATGTGTATGTATGTACATTTGTATATTATATGAAATTATTTAATGAGCACATAACTAAAACTTATAGTAAAGCTCTCGAATAAACAATGTTCGTTGTTTTCCCATCTCGATCGTAAACAAATAAATGGGTCGGTTTTGAAACTCGGGAATATGCAACGTACAGCTGCCCATACGAAAACTTGAACTTGGGCTTTGTTAATCGTAATCGCAAATGCCAATCGTAATAGCTCCAAATTGAATGGGAAATCTGTCAGCATCAAGGGAATTCCACGCAGGAGTACATCCTCTACTTTATATTTTCCAGTTATAATTGTAGCCTCGATTATATTATTCAAAAATTTTTTTACTGGGATTTTGACAACATCCTCGACTTTCATGACACCATCAGTAGATTTGTACGTTATTGGATCTCCATTTATTCTGTTCATTATTCTTGGCACAGTTAATAGAATTAATACACATTTTTTTAGCAACCAAAAATGCTCGTTCACATAACCATCTTTGGTCTCTGAAATTAATTTCAATACGAGTATTGGGGAATACACATTTTATTAGTTCTTCAAGCGATTTTGTCAATTTGCAAAAATTAGTAGGAAAAGTGTTACAGTTGGTTGTCCTATAAACCGAAATTTTTCCATAACTCCGTGGGATTGTCGATTGTAAGTATATTGAAAATTGGAACGTCCGAACAGAAAAATTGTTTTTAATGAAATTACTTATAAGTGCTTTCATGTAAATATATACTCACGTTTACTTATCAAATAATGGATTCAACAAATGATATCAATGAGTTTTTAAAACATTTGCAGGAGCGATGGCTTAAAATAAAAAAATACCAGCCCTTCAAAATTACATAATTTTTCTTGCGGAAATGAAATCCATCTTTTTGCCAGACCTACGGCGATATCAAAGCAACGCAGAATTACACTTGTTTTATCAGATTGAGTTTTCCAATTACATACCTTCTTATAAGCTATATTGCATAACTATAAATTTTGGTTTTGGTGTACACTATATACGTGCATTGTACATTTTTTTTTTTGCATTAGTAACATTAGTACATTTGTAATAAAATATGGAAAGAGTGTTTATTATATGAAGGAAAATTTTATGATTTTACTCAGAGGAAAAAATCGGAACGTCCGAACGGGAACGTCCGAACAACTTCAATTCCATTTTTGTCCAATAATAAACATCGCTGGAAAGATAAAGTTAATGCAGTGATAATCCTTGTTTTTTCCTTTATTGGCAATAAACCAATTCGCTGAATTCCAAGCACCTCTCTGAAGTTGGCAGGACAACTTTTTCCCAAAGCAAAAATTCCTATCGGATAATTTGCCGTTAATTATCCGTGAAAAGAATAATTTTGCCGCGGATATATTTTAAAAAATATCGCGTGCACCTTCTGAAAACCACTTAAGGAAACCAGCTAAACCCAAACTAACTATTTTATAATTTGCCGTAAATTATCCGTTCTTTATCCGTGGGACTAAAAATTCAGAAGGTGCCCTGCTAACTTCCACGGAAGTTGGAAGGGCACGCGATATTTTTTTAAATAAGTCTGCGACTCAAAATTTTTAGTCCCACGGGTAAAGAACGGATAATTTACGGCAAATTATCAAATAGTTAGTTTAGGTTTAGCTGGTTTCCTTAAGTAGTTTTCAGAGGGTGCCCTGCTAACTTTCACGGAAGTTGGCAGGGCACGCGATATTTTTTTTAAATATGTCTGCGACAAAACTTTTAGTCCCACGGATAAAGAACGGATAATTTACGCACGCGATATTTTTTAAAATATGTCTGCGGCAAAATTATTCTTTTCACGGATAATTAACGGCAATTATCCGATAGGAATTTTCGCTTTGGGAAAAAGTTGTCCTGCCAACTTCAGAGAGGTATTCCAAGCAAAACTTCAGCCAACGTCCAAACAGCAACTTTAGGCCTCCCTAAAGTGGCTATGTACCATTTATGGAAAGTATTTTTAATTGAGTTGTATAGATAACTACGAAGGCTGTTCATGACAAGAGAAAAATGTCTAATCCAAAGCCTTCTATAATTTTTATACTGAAAAGAGTGTGTCAGGATGGAACGTCCGTAATGCAGGAAGTGCCCATTTATTGAAAATTTGTAATAAAAAATCGCGAGGTTTTTTTTTTAAATAAATCAATACTTCGATATATAGTGAAAATATCCAATATATATCGTGCGAAGCTATAAAATATACATATAAACTTTATTATGTGCGTTTTCAATGTTTCCGTTTTTAGTGTTTTTTTTCGACATTTATTCGTTATGTGGCAGCGCCGAAATTTCATATCAATTGCTCTACAGAGGAAAAAGTGGGGTTAAATTTGACCTTTTTTGCAACTTTAACAGCAAATTACTTAAAAACTATAAGCCTCCGGAGGGGGCCTTCAGATTCAGGGGGACCCCCTCTAGCCCACCTTTTAACACTCCTTTTTCAAAGCCAGGTTCCTTATTAGAAAAATTTCCCGTTATTTTAGATAAAAGTAAGAAAAAAATGTTTCCAGTTTTCTCATTTTTAAGTACTTAAAGTGGCCGCTGTGGTGTAGTGGTAAGCAGTGCCCGCTTCCACTCCGCAGGCCTGGGTTCAAGCCCTGGTCAACGTCGCAAAAAAGTTTAGAGAAAAGGTTTTTTCTTAACAGCGGTCACCCCTCGGCAGGCAATGGCAAACCTCCGAGGGTACTTCTGCCATGAAAAAGCTTCTCTCAAAAATACAATCGCCGTTCGGAGTCGGCATAAAACTGTAGGTCCCTCCCCTTTGTGTGACAACATCAAGGCGCACGCCACAAATCGGAGGAGAAGCTCGGCCAAACACTAACATATGTGTAAGCGCCAAATTATTATTATTATTATTATTATTAAGTACTTAAAGTTATTTAGGTGTGAAATTTTGGAAACGGCGAATTCCGTATAAAATTAAAAAAAAATAATAATGATTGGGCCCTAGGTCAAATTCTTGGGACTAAACACCAGAGCTGTAAAACTGTGAAATCATTTGAAATCAAAAATCATCAATTTTATATTATTATGTTTTCATTGAATTCTCCCTTATTGAAGAATGTGACTTATAATTTTCCAATTCTACATTCACTCAAAGTAGTTGCGATTGCACACATTCTCATATTCAAAGAAAGATTGAAAAAATTGAATGGCGAACGATAAACTTTTAACACTGAATAAGCATTCAGATGAATGCAGCTTTTGCTATGTGTGCACACATCCACTCAGTACCAATCAATTGATATAAATATTTTGAACACACAAAACCCACTGAAAAATACGCCAGGTTGCATTTTATTAAAAAGAATTCAAAATTTCAACACGAAAAATTGTTCATAGAGCACTATCATTAGTTTTTTTCACTTAATTTTGTACAAGTATTTATAAGAATAAAAAATATTGACTGGAGAAATATTTTTTAGTGAACGTGTCATAAGAATGTCGTTATGAAAAACATAAATTATTAATGATTTTGACATCTCTGTTTAGAAAATTGTCAGCTTTCCAAATAAGTGTTACCAATGTACCAATAATAATGCATAATGCATAAATTAGTAAATACATATATAAGTTAGTATAAACAAACAAATTTAAGAGCTTCTGGTTCTAACTTTAGACATACATATACATTTCATTATTTAATTATAAAATTGTTGTATACAAATTTATCCGTACTTTTTTTCTTCGCTATTGCGTCAAGCAGTTAATGAAGATTCGAAAATAGAAATTGTGGGCTTGTGGAGGTTTTTTCATTTACAATAAGTCACAAATTATCAACATTTCCCAAAAAAAAAAAAATTTTAAGAAAATTCGTTGATCTCTACTTTTGTTAACATCCTTTTCCGTAAGTGCAATATTTAAGAATTTATATCCATTTCATTGCAGAAGGTTGAGCACGCTTTTTAACCCAAGTTTTGGCTTGCTTGTTAACATCGGAAATACATATCGACACCGAAGTGGAAGATCGACCT
>JAPVRG010151108.1:0-21952 GCA_029783565.1 Rhagoletis cerasi | reverse complement strand
AGAAATAATTGGTTTTTGATGTCAAGTATTTTAAAAACAGAAACTACAGTGGACGACAAAAGTCTACGTACAGAGAATTTTTCACTATTTATGTAAAGATTTTTATTTTAATTTCTTCTAATTTTTTATAAAAATATTGTTCATACTACAACAAATTACATACAAATATAATCTCTAAACTTTCTGCAAAACTCAGGAAAATTCAATAAATTTGCATAGATATTGGCAACTTTCTTACTTTTTTGTATGGAGTTTTATAGCCTATTTAATTATAGTATAACATAGCGCAGTTTCTAGTGCATTTTCTTCCATATCAAAAAATTGTCGAACATACCGAGCCCTAACAGCCAAAATAAGGTAAGCGACATTTTTTCAAAATTTTATTTTTGATGGAGAAATGCTCCTAGAGCATCTAGATGCACTTCTGCATCAAAAAGAAAATTTTAAAAAATATTTCGCTTACGTTGTTTTGACGGTTATGGCTCGATATATTCCATGGAAGAAAACGCATGACACTCACTGTCAGCAAAAAAAATTATCAAAAATCAACGGAATTTTTTAGAAACTTCAGACACAATCTGCAGTCAAAATTTTTCTAAAAAATCTGATTAGAAAGTTGCCAACTTTTATGCAAATTTATTGAATTTTCCTGAGTTTTGCAAAAAGTTTAGAGATTCTATTTGTATGTGTTTTGTTGTAGTATGAATTAAATTTTTATAAAAAAATAGCCAAAGGAAATTAAAATAAAAAACTTTGCATAAATAGTGAAAAAATCTCTGCACGTAGACTTTTGTCATCCACTGTAGTTGTTTTTACTAAAATTTTATATTGATATTTGACCCGCTAACTTATTAATTACAAAATTCATTACTTTCTTTAGAAATGCCTTTCAGGAGATGTCTTATTATCATTTCAAAAGCTTTAGCCATATTTTGTAATGATTACCATGATAAGTCCTATTTATTTTTATTCAAAGACCTTTTAATTAACTATTTTTTAATTTCTTTTATCAAAAAAACAATAAATACATTTTCACTTTATTTTCTTACCTCCTTTGGATTCAATTCCTGTGCAAAACTCTCCAAAACCATATTATATGGTACCCAAGCAAGTAAAGGATTTTTTATGCCATCGCAAATTTCTTTGTGTGTACCTCGTCCCCTTAGTTCGCCATTGCGCAATTTGAAGAAGTAATAAGTATCCTTATAAGAGGTACCATGATCCTTACACATGATGTCCAGGAAACTCTCCTGTGAAGAAAAATGACATTAGTACAGATTTTATATTTGAAAAAAAAAAAACAAATAATAATAATAATAAATGTATTAAAATCAAGGCGGATGAGTGCAGAAAATATTGACCTGATCCTGTGTGGAAGATTTTTATAAGAAAAAAATTGCCGGGCACACTTTATATGGAAGGAAATGCGTGACACCGTCAGCAAAAAAAAATATTAAAAATCAACGGGATTCTATAGCAACTTAAAACTTGCATTTTATTTTAATAAAGTTTTTTAGGTTACAGGTAATCTAAAAAATCTCTTTAGAAAGTTGAAAATTTTCGTGAAAACTTATTGAGTTTTCCTGAGTTTTGGATAAACTTTAGAAATTTTTTTATATTTTTTTTGTTGTAGTAAGAACTATGTTTTTATAAAAAGCTAGCGAAAACAAATTAAAATATAAACCTTGCATGCATTGTGAAAAATTCTTTGTGCCCAGACGGTTCACTGCATAATAATAAATAACTTAAGGTTAGGGCGGATTAATGCAGAAAATACTAGCCGATGCTGTGAGAAAGATTTACATACTAAAAATATTGAAATTAAACTGCGAAATTTGGAAACAAATTTTTCTCCTCGATTAGTATAAATTTTTTTTTGCTAAAAATGTTACAGTGGACTGCATAAAAAAAATGTTAGAATTCAAAAAGTTTACTATTATTTCCTTAATTTTGAGGTAAAGTCATCGGGGGAAAGAATCATTGAAAAGTTCTATTATTAGAAGGCTTTCCAAAAATGTAAATAAATACTATAACCACAATTTTTGAGCCAGATTTTTATCAATGAGTAAACAAATATATATGATCAAAATGCTCAAACAGAATAGCCCGCACAATTATGATAAGAACATTTTTTCTTTCTTTAATTCTGCAAACTACAATTTACAAATAAACGAGTTTTCTTATCAATGCCATTTAGAGATTATTAACTAAGAAGCCTTTAAAGGTTTCATAAAAAACAGCCAAAATCAGAATATGTAAGTGTCGTGAATTAATTGAGCTGATAATTGTCCAATACGATGTATATGTATATATGCAGGTACATATGTGCACACCTATGTATGTACATACTAGGGATGTCAATCCCGGGATCCCTGTATTTTTTAAGTCCCTATTATTTGCCAACAACCCCGGGATTTTCGGAATTCGTAATTTCTTACGAATCATATGGAATGGAGTATAACAAGACTAAGTAAGACTAAATATTTCTGATTTATGAATTATATTTTAATATTTATTTTTAATTGTGTTAATTTGAGTTTTGTTAGCAACTAACTACAAATTGTATTAGTTGAATACACAGAAAATTTTTAGGTATGCAGTTTTATAGCTTATTACATTTTAGTAGGCTGAGATTAAATAATTCTTTGTTTGCTGACGCTGCTAGGAATTTTCTTCCATATACAATAAATGGTCGAGCATACTTTGTATGAAAGAAAATGCGTGACACCGTCAGTAAAAAAAAAAATTTTCAATAACACTAGTCGACAAATTTTGACGTAATCGCGATAACCTAAGAAAAAAAAGTGTTTCAAAATAATTTTGGGTCACTGAACACGAAAACAATACCCATTATTTTTTTCACAGAAGCGTTTTCGAGATTTTTTTGAAAAACGTGTTTTTGGTACCTTTCGCAGTTATTTGTCAATATCTTTTGAAAACATTATCTAATCGACGCAGGCAACCTACCGTTCGAAAGGTATTGATGCGCCCTTTGAAAACTTGTGCAGATTTAAATAAAAATTATTACTGTTACTAGCGACCAAAATCGAAAAAACTTAAATTTTCTATCATTTTTGAAAAGTACACATTTTTAGATACTTATTTTTAATAACAAAAATTTTGTTGAAATTTTTTTTTCAAATTTGAGTAAAAGATAAATCACTGAGTAAAAATTCTAACTTTGTATTGTTCACACAATCAGACTTTTGGTCGAAAATAAGTTTTTCGCCTTGAATTTTTTCGTTTGTGTTGGTTAGAGTATTCTCGAATTGGCGTCCAGAAGTAAGAAAAAAAATAAAACAAAAATAAAAAAAAATCAAAAATTCAATTAACAAAGCTATAAGAAGTTATTCACGTACATGGTGTAATTTTGGACTTAGCACATTTTCTGAAAAAGGTTTGAAATTTCGTTATGGACTTGACAATTTTTCTTCATAATAGTTTTTAATAAATAATGTAAAGGTGACAACAGAAAATGCCTTAGATGTTTGTGAATAACAACGATGCTAAGCAACAATGAAAAATAAAGCAAAAAACAACAGAAGATAGCAGATTTTTTTTGTGGCATAAAACAAAATTAAATAGGGGTTAAATAGGGTTAGGCGTATATTACGTAGAAATTAAATAATAATTAATGACAATTATGGATTTAGCACTTTTTCGTCATTGAATTAGAGATAATTACATCTATCTTTTCTAAATGATGTAGTCTCACATTATTTGTAATTTGGCATCAAAAACTTAATTTTGAAGAAAGTGGGCTTAGCACCTTCTCACCTTTAGGTAACGATATGTATGCCGCTGTTGTAAAAAGTTGCATTGTTAAAGTATAAATTTAACTATTGAGGGAGATCTTCTGAAACCATATTGTTGTAATTTTTTTAGGTTAAGTTGTTGCAAAATAATGAATATTCAAATCGCGGGCTTGTAATAATGAGATCCCGAAAATCCCGGAATCACAAAAATCGACATCCCTAGTACATTCATATGTATGTACATAGTATATGCAAATCGTTATATTTTTTGTTTATAAAAATACCGATATCTGTGAATTTAATTTCATTGACTAAAAACCTAAAAAATTAACCGAAGAAACTAACAAGAATAATTACAACTAATTTGCAATTATGCTATATTTTTATAGCCACCTTTTTCCAGCATAACGTCATTTGAAAAAACATGTTAATTCGAGTTCGATCATTTTTACTACAAAGTACGAAATCGTAACAAAATTTTAACTATTAATGTTTAAGATGTTATTTTAATAAAAGTTTATTTAACAAATACTTTTAATAAAATTGTTGCATGCTTTGGTTTTAGATGGAAACATAATTATCTAGAGCCAAAACTTCCAAAACTTAATTTAAGTGGTTTTACCAAGAACCCACAGTTACGACAAATATGCACGAATGTAACACACATTCATCACAATTTCGAAGTCATGTTTTTTACGAAATGCTTAGTAAATTAATATTTTTTTGGCATTTTCATTGCTAAGGAAACCAGTTTTCCAATCAACAAGCGCCGATGAACGCATTATTCGAATTGTTTTTTCAATTTTTTCCAGATTTTTTTTGTCTGTTGCATTGTGTCACTGCCGCAATTGCATGCAGCTACGGGTGCACTTTTCAAAGTGTGCATGTGCATACGAGTATGTACGAGTATGTGTGTCTATGTCATGTATTCCTACCAAATATGGTTTGTTCTTGTTAATGAAGAATCTATTTTTGGTTGGCGTGAGGTGATTTGCTGTAGTTTTTCGTAAACAAGAGCATACAATGTGGGGTCATTGAATAGAAAACTTGTCTGGTAACCTTAAAATATTTAAAACATTGAAAATTAGTTTTTTTTTATTTTTTATTTTTGTCTTAAATAGTTGAATGGCTTAATTAGTGAGTATGGAGTAGATATTTGGTAATTTCAGAATAAGCTTAGATGCATGGCCTAGGGTGGTGGAAGTAGAAATTGTAGTTGTCTCAAAGTAGTCTTCCAAGTAGTGGAGAAAATTTTACGAAAAAGTTGCATTCGAACGTGGCACAAGTAAAATATCCGCACGATCGGTAAATTAAGTATAATTTAGATTTTTGAATTATGACAATCTTTTAGTAAATGAGTGATATGTCCCTCATGCGAAGATTTGGCCCGACCACGTCGAAACAGGACGTTTCCTGGGCCCTCCGTTAGTTGTGCTTGACGACTATTGAGAGGTTAGCTGATCTAAGCATGACTAAGAACCGCTACAACAACAATTAGCCATTTAGCTCTACCTAACATCTTCCAACCAACAAACACTCAGTTTTCTCAGCCTAAAGCACATCGGAGACAATGGTATCTGCTCAAACTATGCTAAGTAGAAGTTTGAATAGAACACTACAACAACAAATATTTATTAAAAAAGGTAGAGGAACGAAGAGCGGAAATAGCACAGTGAATCTTTGAAAAACTTTAAATTGTTAAACCGGGGACCGAAAATAATCGTTAAATATCATGATTTTTAATTTTCGATCAAAACATAATCGTTATTTTTGATTTTTATTTTTTAAATCATTTTAACCTTTATAACGGAGACTGCATTTTTATGACCGCTTTAAATCTTTTATGAACGAAAAAATAAAAATCAAAAATAACGCTTATTTTTTAATCGAAAAAATAAAAATCACAAATAACGATTACGTTTTGATCGAAAAAATAAAAAACATAAAATAACGATTAAATTTGATGGAAAAAATAGAAATCAAACTTTAACGTTTAAATTATGATTTTTATTATAAAGATCATAACCGTTACGGCCCCTGAGTTAAACGCAGATCTTTGACAATTTAAGTTTTAAATTTATGGGGTTTTCTTTTCAACCGAAAAATGTTGCCCCTCATTCATATCCTCAGTGCCCTCTTCGCACAAATACTAAGAAAAGGGCAATGAAAAGGCAACATTTTTTGTAGAAAAGAAAACGCCATTAGTTTCTTGTTAATTTTGCTTTTTGAATTGCAGCTATGAACAAAATTTGGTTCACATATTGCAAAGAAGCCAGGATTTTGGAGCTTAAAAAGAAAAAAGTACTATGTCGAGATAGACTATTTTTGAAATGCGCACAGAAATAAATAAAATATTTGATTTAAAATTTGCAACAAAAAGAGAGATATTTAAATAAATAATGAATATACCAAATATGCAAGTCTTGAATAGGATTTCAGCTTATATAGTATTAGTCCATGAAATATACACACATATCAAATACCAATATGAAAAAGTTAATTCATATATCCCATTTCACCTACCTTCTCCTTCACAGTGAGCGTTGTGGCCAGCACTTTGCAATTGGGATCACCCTCCAAAGGATTAACATGCTTCTCAATATCCGCCAGCAGCATTGGTTGAGTGCGTATACAAAATGCATCATTCTCTTCAAAAGCATTGACAGCAATGCAGCGCCACTGCAGCAAAATCAGCAGCCAAGTAAATACAAAATGGGATGAACAAAAGGATATGCTGCCAGAGGAACGCAATTTACTGCGATACAGCGACATTTTACGCCAGCTTGTACTTATAATACAATAAAATTTGCAACAATTTTAATTTGACGCGTTTTTTTTTTTTTAAATATACACACTTTTTTAAATTAGGTTTTAGTATGGCCGGTGATGCGCATGCATTTGATGATGAACTTCTCAACTCGTTGGGTGTTGTGTATTAATAAATGCTAAATCCTAATTTCCAGACTCAATTCGCTTAAGTTTTAAGAGAAATTCGCACAATCGCGGCCGCGCATTTGTAGCGCAAAAATTTAACTGAACACTTAAGTTAATTCAAATTGGCAGCAACTGAATCGTGGAGTTTGAGTAAAAAAGCTGTTAAAAGCGCTAGCGCCGGTGGCACGGTGTTCGGTTGAGCAGTGATAGCAGCAGCGCAATCAATTATTCGATTGCTTAGCAGGCCGGGTCAGCAATAGTGTACAGCGTCGACGAATGACATCAGTATTGGCTATTGAGTGACCAAAGCTTTCTCTTTGAAATTGTTGTACTTAAAATTCTTTGATTTCTACACTATACATTTTTATGTAAAATATAAGCGGTTCGGTTATCTCTTTGCGGCACATATGGCGTATTTTATTGAATATCAACTAATCGGATTATTGCCTTAAGTAATATAAGATAAGATAAATCTTATAGCATGTGTTTTGATTTATATAGAGCTAAGCTATTTAATGGCGAGATTTGTCTTATACAAATTATATGTATTTTATTAAGTATGTAATAAGCATTTCATTAAATGATGTATCTATCATCCATCTATTGAGTCAACTTTTTAATACATTTGAAATAATGGAGAAAATATTTAGGGATTCCCCCTAAATGCGAGAACTTTTTTACGGTTCTGTATTAGCTTACAGACTTTTTGTGTTTAGTTTAAAAGAATGTTTAACTATTAATTTTTTTTAATAAATACTAATGATTAATCGAAAAATCCAGCGAAATTTTTTATTTTGCATTTCAATTGTATCTACAGCTTTCGAACACATGTATCCTCTCGAAAATGAATATCAAACCTGTTCTTTCACCCTTCGTTTTAATATAGGTATTATAAATAAAATTATAAATTCTTATCAGCTGCAGAAATCGTGCTAATATTCGCTGCCGGCTCTTCGGTAACCACTAAGCGTTGCTTTTTGATAAAATGTTCAATGCGATTTTCCAAGCTCTCTGTCATATAAAATATTCAATCGACATTACAGGCTGTCTAGTTTAGTTTAAATTTGTTTATTAATTGGTCACAAATACTTACCACAACGTTTGCGATGCAAAAGCTCTTGATATTGACGAGGACGCACACCATCTTGCAATAGCCAAGCCTGAGCCTGCACTGGCTTCGCGTGATTATACTCTTTTTGGAGTATTTGTTCTAACTGGTGCAACACATCTCGTATCATAGTGCTTCTGTAAAGCGATTAAAAAAGTTTACAATATATTCAAAAATAGCTTAAATATGTTTACTTGATGTTGTATTCCATCCATTCGCCCTGTACAGTTTCAATAAGTTTTTGCAGATGTTGATCACCATATATCCAAGCGGTAGTGTGCTCTGCCTCATCCTCCTCTGCTGACTGTGCTGCACATCCATCACGCGATGCATTTTCTGAAGGTTGTATTGTATGCTTACGAAATTCGCAGTGAAAAAGGTTTAAAGGCAAGCCAATTGCAGGCGTATACTGTGGTTTACTACGATACAAAATATGGGCATTTCAATATCACAACTCGCGAATCATACACCATCACCATCAATGCAAAAGGTCTTAATATTTCGTTAGTTGTCTCTCAGATATACAACTATCTTCATAAATACGATACTTTTTAGCAACTTTAGACCAGCTTTTAAAGCACTTCCAATGTAAACTTAAAACGTTTATCGCTTCTTGTCAAATAGGTACTTTTGCATTATTGGTGAAGATATGGACTTAGTAGCGCAACTAACCATGGATTTTTCTGCACATCCAGCAAAGCATCTATAACCTCGGGCTGCTCCTTGCCTTCTCCGATGAGCAGTAATACCGCCATAATGCAGCGTATTTGATGCCAAAGGAAGGCATTTGCTCTTATCTCTAGCATATGCATAGCATAACCTATTGAAATGCACAAAAGTTATTAGCTGCACCGTTTTCAAAAACTATTCCTAATAATTTACCATCTTCACCGTACTTATCATGATGCTGCTCTACTTCACACCTCTGTACACTAGCTTTAAATATTTGCCTTATGTAATTTGTCACGCCATTATTAACATCCATTTTGCAGAAATTTCGGAAGTCCGTATGTCTTGCCAACAGCTCGCAGCCTTTTTGCATCGCTTCTATACATAAATCACCTTTTGGAAAGTAATAACGATATGTACGCTCGACGCAGTCAAACCTTGCGCTATATACTGGGCTACGCAACGGCATCCAGGCCACCGCTTGTATGCTACGCGGCAATACGCGATTCAAGAGCGCACAGTAGTCAATTTCATTGTCCAAGGATTCAGCCTTCAGCTGCTCCTCCGGTGGAAATTTACTACGTAAGTCTATGGAGATTACTTGACAGAAGGCGCTCACTTCTTTATCAGTTCGACCACAGCGGTGGTAATTTGCGGATTCACGCGACTCAATAAGGCAGGTTCGAATTAGCGCTTGGAATAGGTGGTGCTCTAAATTCGAGGTAGGTATGTAGCTAATAAAAACTGGCATGTACTATTCATAACGAGTGGTTTTCGAATGACTTACCTATTGTAGCATTTGAATCTTCCTGCAATGCCAAACCGTGATAGTTCCAACCGAAATATAGCAATTTTATCAACACGTGCCGTTTATAACTCCTGCGGTGAGAAGTTTAATTTCTTTGTAAATAAAAATAAAATTGGGGGCAAAAACTGTTGATTACTTATTAAAGTCAAATTTGCGTTTCTGTTGTTTTTTACTGTGCTGCAATACAGATTCCGGCGATCGTTCCAGAGTCGACTTTTCATTGGCTTCTAGCTGTGCGAGTTGCTTATAGAATTCGCCATCACTTTGACCCAGCTTCTTTTGTAACAAATTCCTGATTTGGAAGTTGTATGCATCCAGTTGTAAAACCTTGGCTATAAGCTCTTCTTTGGTCCATTCTTGTATTTCTTCCCGACTTACGCGTCCTTTTCCACGTTTGTTTATTTGCAACTTTTTATCATTCATTGTTTAAAGTTTTGTAAACAATGTGGAATGTTTCCGCAAATTTATGCTGACAGAGGGGAGATATTTGAAAAATTAAAAGATTGGTGGATTTTCGTGTGCTTATATTTGAGGAATTTGTGGAACGGAAGAGTGCTAATGCAACTCTGTTGCTGAGTTCGCCATTTTTAAGCACACCAAATGATTTTCTCTTTCTCGCCCATATGCAGAAGCCAAAAACCAACTAGTTGGCTCATGTGCACAAGGTGAAAGACCACCATATTGAATTTTCAGCGAGTTAATTGTGACGCGACTAGATTCGCTGCGTTGAAAAATTAATATTTAATGTGGAAAAGTGCAAATTTCCTGGCAAAAATATTAAAAAAGTAGAGATCGACAAACATTTAATGCATAAGTGGTGAAAGTAAGTAGCGGAAAAGCCGAAAAGTGCGTGGAATTTGCTTGTGAAAAATTGTGGTCAGCGGAGCGCTACTTGAAAGTTTCCATGCATATATATTTCACAAAAGTGAAAGAAGAAGAAGCTACAGGCAATTAAAAAGTTATATGAGCACAGAAAAGTAGCACTCGTGAAAAAAGCCAAACAAACGCGCAAGGCATACGTGCTGCGTGGCGTGTTGGTTTATTGAAAGCAATCACAACGAAGGTGCGGTGCAGAAACGCTACGAGCTTCTGTTTTAAAGCCAAACAATCAAAGAAAAATTAAAAACTTTTATAAAATAGTTTTGTGGCAAATTAATTGCCTTCTGTACTGTAATGAGTGTCGCTGCAATGACTATGGACGATCAAAGACCTTTGATGAACAGTTACGATAAAATATCGAAACAATACGAACAAAATTTACACGGTAATACCGGAGTAGGTGGTGGAGGTGGTGGCAACAGTATGGGTGCTGGCGGTGCACCACCATCTGGACCCGCCTCGCCAACACCATCTGGGAGCGAAGAGCTACAGCATCAATACCATCATTCACATCATCATCATTCCCATCATCACCATCATCATCACTTGCGGCATATGCATCAACATGCCCATATGTCAGCGTCTGAACATCAGCCCCCATCGCCGCCGCCAACTCAGCAACAGCAGCAACTTATGCACCATCACAACCAACATCATCAGTTACAACAGCAGCAGCAACAACAATTGCAGCAGCAACAACCAGGCACTGTTGCTGAGGCTGTTGCTGCTGCCGAACATCGGCAGCGGTTGCTCGAAGGTATATATTGAATGAGAACAATTTAATGGTAAAAACTTATAACATTGATAAAAATCAAACAGACAAGTATGAACAAAGTAAAATCGTATGATAAAATGCTCGGTGTGTGTTAAAAAATAATATTTTATTTTGCAAACTATTTGTACATATTTTTACTAGCAAACAATGTACTTTTACTTTGATTTCTTTTTTTAATTGTTAAATATTTTTCTGTACTGGCATTTGTACATTATGCGAGTTTCATAGACCAATACTCGTTGCAAGTTAGCTATCTGTGACATTAATCCATAAATTATGGACTAGTTGGGCTAGAGCTATACTTGCGGTAAGTGCGGAACGTACGAAGTGTAAAAAGTGGAGCGTGTGTAATGATTGCTTATGAAAAACTCAACTGATTAATCGTACAGCGAACACTCTTTTTGACTTTTTCAGAACATTGCATTCGAATACATATGAATTTAGTTTGTAAGCGTGTCAGAGTGGTGTGTATTAAAATCCAGAGAAGTTGCAGAGACGCTTTAATACAAATTTATTATAGCACGAACGTTTGAAACAAAATGGAGTGTATAAGAGAAGGTAAAAAAAAAAAAATAAATAAAAGTAAAGCCTGGTGTAAAAAAAACTGTGAAAATCAAAAGGAAAAAGAACTACAAATAAGAAAGTGCATGAATAAGGAAAAAAATGTGGCATTTATTTCTTTAGTATTGTGCTGAAGGCACAAAAGATGAACGAAATATGTAAAGATGGCAAGTGTTTAAAAGAAAGAAAAAAGCCTACTTTAAAAATTTATTCTCAAATGCGTATAAATTTTTTCTAAGTGTATTATCAGCGCCATATTAAGGGAAAAAGTTCACCTAATTCTCTTCTATACACATTTTCATTATAAAATTAAAGTCTTTATATTAAACCACTATTTTGTAACGACAACAAAAATTATCATGTCAAATAAAAAGTACCATAGCGGGCTTTGCTTGTGTTGTGAACGCCTACTACGAATCGTCGTCGGAGACATCCTTTTCGCCGTGTGTGTCGAGTATTGCTACTGTACAGCCCTTCGTGCGTTTCTATGCTCCTGCCACACCCACGGTCATTTCTCTATTACCTTATTGGTTATTTAACCTTGTTGAATCAAATTTTCTTACAGCTGTTCTACAATATGCTGCGCTTTTGTGTCACCTATTTTGAGGATTTGCTGAGATCATTAGCAAAAATCTAATACAAAAATTTAAAAAGTAAAAAAGAGCCTGAGAAATATCTGCCCGCCCTTTGCGAATATCCAGCAAGAGAAATAAACTTAAAAAAAGAGTGAATTTTTTAGGAAATGTGTGCTTAAAGCGCATTACAAATGAAAAATAAAAGAAAAAATAAAAAAAACTTTTAAGGGCTTGATATTTATGCAGAGCCAAAGTTGGCTGGCAAGTGTGTGAAGAAAGCGTAAGAAACGTGTACGCTTAAATATATAATCAAAAAGTTGTGCAAATGCCAAATAATACAAGTAGCAAAATCTTGTTCGTTGGTAGTTTTGTTATAGAAAATTGTCGATTATTGGTTCAGGCTACTTAGCGTTATACAAATTATAAATATGCAAAGAAAAATCTTAAAAAACCCATTCAGAAATGCAATATTGCGGTTTCCATTGAAGCCTATCTTCAATTAAAGAGTCTTATAGTACCAAAATTCAGAAAATATTCAACAGTTTTCTATGCCACTAATGCCAAAACAAAATATGCAATTTAATATATAATATTTACAAACATTTTTATATACAAAAAGCCTGTAAAGTGTAAATATCAAAGATATCTGAAAAGCGTCAGAAAAGAGTGTGGGTTGTCGATGCAATTGTGTTTTTCTACGAGAAAAAAAATATGAAGCATGAAATAAAGTTGAGTGCAAAGAAAATATGCGTTAGCAATTTCAAATGAAAAAAAAAATATTGCTGCCAGCCAAAAGTATTTGTTATATATTTATGTAATTAAAGCAAAAATATTGGTTTGCCATACAGGGGAAAACTGTAAATAACTTACAGTGCGATTTGTGCGCGTAAAATCAAAAATTTCTATAAAAAAAAAGTTCGTTGCGTGTGTTTATGTATTGCAAAAAATAATTCAGAATAAAGTTCAGCAGCTAAGTTTTTACTAAACTGCTACTGTCCAAAAAATATTGGCGTTTAATTCTCGTCGCAGTATACATATGTAACAGTTCGATCTGGTCTGAGCTGACCGCCTTCCTAGACAAATTTATATACACAACAACAACGTAACGAATCGCAACGAACCAAAGAAGCAACCAAATCAGAAAACTAAAATGCCAGCTCCAAAATCACGAAATCTGCGGCAAAGCGCAAACAAACGTACCTTGTTGCACACAGTATTGGTATGATTTTGTATTAAGTTCCATTTAGCAAAGAAATATGTACATAAATATCTTATATGTATGTAACTTGTTCATATATTGTATGTACACTTGTATGTATTTATTTATATTAAAATTATGTTTTTCTTTCAAATATTATCTATGTATGTATGTGAAACATTTTTATCCCATATTTCTATAAATATACATACATATATATTGCAAAAAAAGTATCACTAATAGATATGATTTTCAAACACATAATTTATGAACCTTATTAAAAATTAAACATTTATAACATCTTTTCGTCGGTAATACAGATGAAATTGCGAGCCTCAAGCTGGAACAGGCGCGCCTATCGCAACAATGTGTTGATGCACAACGTCGCGAAAAAATACTCATGCGTCGTCTGGCCAACAAGGAGCAAGAATTTCAGGATTATGTGGTGAGATGATAAAAGTATTATTAAAAATATTCGAAAATGCTGAGCACAAACTCATTTCAGAGTCAAATTGCCGAATATAAAGCAGCACAAGCACCCACTGCATTGGCTCTGCGTTCCGCTTTGCTCGACCCAGCTGTTAACTTACTTTTTGAGAAGCTTAAGAAGGAACTAAAGGCCACCAAGGCCAAATTAGAGGAAACGCAAAATGAGTTGTCAGCTTGGAAATTCACGCCAGACTCAAATACCGGCAAACGCTTAATTGCCAAGTGCCGTTTGTTGTATCAGGTAAACACTGGTTTTAAAACTTAAAAAACAAGCCCTCCTAAGATTTGCTTCCTTTATTAGGAAAATGAGGAGCTGGGTAAGATGACCTCCAACGGTCGTTTGGCTAAACTAGAGACTGAATTGGCTATGCAAAAGAGCTTTTGTGAAGAAGTGAAAAAGTCACAATCAGGTAAATAATAAGAAAAAAACAGAGATATTTAGCCTCACAAACGTGTTGCCTTCACTGCTTATTGCCTCCTTTTTTCTTTCCACAGAAGTCGATGATTTTCTACCTGAACTGGATGAAGATGTCGAAGGCATGCAAAGTACAATTCTATTCCTTCAGCAAGAACTGAAGACCACCCGCGATCGCATACAAACATTGGAGAAGGAAAACTACCAGTTGAAAACCGGTACTATGGATGGTGAGAGTAGTGAGAAATCCGATGTTACAGATGTTTTTAATGTCAACGATGTCAGTCATCCCTCGATGCACAGTGGCCTGAATGGCGCTGTGGAGCCCAGCAACTTATCGATAAATGCTGCCGAAACATGTGCCATACCCTATAACAGCGTTGTCACAAGCAATAATACCGTCAACGCCAATTCTAAAACCACCAACGTCCTAACCTCAATGCACAATGCCCATACGATTACCAACGAATTGAAATATACCGCTACACGCCCGCTAGAGACCATCGATGAAAATGCTTTACTACGCAGCTATGCGACAAGTAATGAATTCTACAACGGAAACGAGGATCAGCAGCAGAATATGAAAATCCCGGCGGAAGTTGACGCTAATAATAGTTTAAATCCATTTAATGCAGCAACACCCACTGTTGCAGGTGGCATGCTGCGTTCGGTGGCTCCACGTAAACGCAACTATGAATGCGGCGAACCGATTGAAAGTCAACCTATTGCCTTGGTTGCAGCACCTGCTACGCCAACACATGTTACGGCGCCACGCACTCTGCCACCGAAGAAATCCAAGTTGCGGCGCGCTTCGGTGCAATCCAATGAGATCAACGAGTACGACGCTAGTAATGCGCTTGGTAGCAATGCGCCAATGTTAGGCGGTGGCAACGGCGGAATGGCAGCAATCGATCCACTGAATATCGTTGATAATGCGGTGGTTGGCATGGCGAATGAGGAGCATCCCAGCGGCATGGCCATCGATGATGCGGCCATGGATGGTAATGCGGGTGGTGTTGCGTTGCGCATAATGACGCGAAGGCGGTCCGTGCGCCAGCAACAAAATGGCAATATCGGTGGCGATAGTAATCACTAGGCGTGCAATGGCAAGACGCTCGGAATAGAGCTAATTATAAATACATACATATATCTACATACATACTTTATATATATATATACTAAATTATATATTTTTTATTTCGATTTGAATGTAAAAGTGTTTTAAAAAAATATGTAAGCAGAATACAATGATGCTAAGGGAAAATCAAAACAATAACTGAATAACAGAAACAAATTAAGTAACTATGCAGCAAAATAGGAAAGATAAATAAACATTTAGTTAAAAAATATGTGTATATAACAAATATACTTTATGCAAATGAAAAAAATGTACGTTAAGCCGTTAATGACGATGATTATGCACGATATTTGTTTTTCCATTGAACAAATCTATTACTTTTTAAATTAGTAAAAAAGAAAAATGTGCAAATTATTTTATAAAAATTTGCTTAAGTATATGTATTGTTTTATTTACTTTAGCAGCTATATACATACATACACAAGTGTAATGAAAATAAAAAGCAAGAAAAATCATTGAAAATAACGATTATGAACTTTTGATCTGTATTTTATTTGAAACAATTAATTTTTAAGCAAAAAATAAAACCGACTTCAATTCTCATTTAAAAATTTAGGGGAACCGTTACTTTCTCACGATCCAATGATCGGAACTAAACAAAATTAGTATGAGACCACCTTTCCGAAAAAAAGAATCGAAAACGGTTCAAGTGGTCCAAAGTTATCCGGCAGCATATGTAAATAAATAAATATTCCGATAAATTGATAACCTTGTTTTTGGAGTCGGTTAAATAGCATACTACGCGCATATTTTTTGAACTGCTAGTTCGAAAAGCTGAGATTTTTGTAGTGAGATTAAAGCTTTGCTCTGGCGTGGCATCAGTTGCATTGAATTCTTGATTAATAACAAGCTAAAAATTACAAAACACAAATAATTTCTTTAAATTAAGTGAATAAATAAGCAGGTTTATTAAAAAATATTTACGGAATTTCATTTATGTGGAAATGCGCAGTCGAAACTCGATAAATGGTCTGAGTTTTAAATGGGACTTCGGATGGTTAACAGCAATGAGGTTCGAATAGAGTCAAAATATGGGTGTGTTTGCATAGCACTGTTGCTTCAGGTGAAATTAATTATATTTTATTTTTGGCTTTAGTGGTCTAAGAAAATTTACAACGGCAATTTTAGAAGCGTTCTCTGAAAAAATCATGGTGAATAAATAATTTTCAACTAACAGCCTCAATGACATTCACGTGGCTACTTCAATTCATCTTAAGGGACTAGTAATACCCCATAGATAATCGCTTTGTGTTAACAGCTGATAATAGTTTTATTGAGATTCTTGAAACACTAGATTAAAATAGTCAAATTACAAGCTTGCAAAGTGATTTTAAGGGCTATTTTCACAGTGGACAGCTAACTCACATCCGGCAGTTAACTCAAAATTTTTAAACTGAAAATCTATAGTTAACTGCCGAATGTGTGTTAACTCCAGACTGTGGTACTAAGTGTTGACGACAAAATTTTTATAAGCGGAGCCAATTTCCCAATTTCGCTTGATCAACATGGTTGCTCGAAGCTTTTTTACCGTCACATAGGCACACTCATGGCTCGCTTAAAAGCTTCTTAAAGAAATTGTAAATTTTCCTGCTGATTCTAGGAGTTATTTTTGTAGTTACTCATATGAGTTTTTAAAATAAAATAAATATTACTTATACCGGATTTACAAATTACAAAAATTTGAATGACAAGGTTCGGACTCCGAAAATTCCGTGCCGTTACAGTTACTTAAATAATCCACTTCGTTTTCAAATGATATTGTTTTATATGGAACACATTTTCTGTTAATTCTGTGGCTAGTGGAAATTTGGCATTATCTGTTTTATTTGATTTGGGAAACGTATGGCAGCAAATTAACTAATGTATGAACTAGCTATTATTGAATCCCACTTAACGAGTCTCGACTGTCGCAATATTTAAATGAAGGTGAAATTCGTGGCTATAACTGAATCCATCGTAATCTAATTTTCGTGAAATCTACGAAAATGTGATTACTGAATCCGATTTGCTACGAACGTATATATTCAAATTATATATGTATAACTACGTTCGTAGCTATGTCAATTCGGAATAGCGCTTGCGTAGATTTCACGAAAAGTTGGCCTACGATGGATTCAGTGATAGCCCTGATTACAAATTTAAAGAAGACTGAAAGAAAATGAGATTTTTGCGAGAGAAATTGCTGTTTTCTTGGGAATAAAATCAAGTTTACATAATTGCCTTAAACTTTTTATTGACCGTAAACTTTTTTCAAAACTTCTTTTGCTTGCTTAAGAAAAATTGTTCAATTAAACTTTTGTACATATTTAGGTGTACATATATTTTCCAAATTTGTATTTTATTAAACAATTTTACCCATTTTTTTATTTGAAACTTTTTGATTTTTTAGTTTTATTTTGAAATTTTAGAACTTTTTTCAAATGTAAGCGCCGTTTTCTTAAGCAGCTTTAAAATCATCCCATTAAACACAAGTTTTGTTCTTAAAAAATTTGTATGAATGGCAAATATATTTTCAAAGCTACTTGAGAAAATTGGATTTTTTGTAGATTTATCTTTTATCTTACATAAAAGAAAACGGCCATAAGATGTTTAATTTAAATTGTTTCAGTAATTTATTTTTTAATGTGTGCAGTAAAGTTTTTACTCATATGCTTTTACTTTTATTATTCTTCTATTTTTTGCAGTTTATTTTTTCCCTTTAAACTTTTATAACTTTATTCCAATTTTTTTTTCTTTATGTATTAATTTTATGCCATTCAACTTTTTAGTTTTTATTTTGTTTTTGCATTAATAATTTATTTAAATGTTTTCAATATCTCAATTTTTTGTTAAAAAATTTTATTCCAAATTATTCTTAGTAACAAATAAAATCAGTCCAATTTCATAGGTCACTCAAGCATTTAGTATGAAATATTAAGAAAAAAAACATTTACATACTTAAAAAATAGAAAAGTAGCCCCTGCTGTAAATTTTACAAAAGAAATGAAATCTGCAATCTTCCAAACTGGTTTAAGGCTGCAAATGCACATATATGTATTATGAATAAAAAAATAATAACACCAAAAAATAAAAACATAACAGCAAAGCAATTAACAACAAACAATGTAGTAATATAAAAAAAATTACTCAGACTTTTAGGCAAAAGACAGAAAATACGAAAAAATTAAAGTTTTGCGAATATTTATGTATGTAAATACATATTTCATTATTAAAATACATATGTATTTAATTCATATTAACCATTAGAGTGAATGCTTAAAGTTTATCTCACAAATTATAATTAATGACAGTGAAATTAAAATTATTCTCATTATTGTGTGCATTAAGATGTAAGGACATAAGAAAATGTGAGAAAAATATTGTAAAAGAAAATCAAATCGTTGTTAGTCTATAACATTTAAGATTATTTTAAGCCTAAATAAGTAAACATTTTGTAATCGAAAAAAAAAAATTAAAAGCCAACACAAACAAAAAAAAATTTTTCAAAATAGAAAATAAACAAAATCTCGTAGTAATTGTTAAAGCAGCAAATGCCGTTGCATATTGTTGCGAAAAAATAAATTTACGTTGTCCCATAATTTTAAAATATACATATGTATGTGCATATAACATAACCGAAAAAAGTATAAAATACTATTTGAAAAATAAAAACAAAAACCATAAATAAAATATAAATACAACAAAACGTATGTTTTATTTAAATTTCGCTGTGATTGCTTAAGTGTTGAACAAGTGTGAGTGCGCTGTTATTTTCACATAGCACACAACTGTTGCTGCTATTCGCCTACGCAGAGCGCCATTGTTTCAATTCCTGCTACTGCTAGTAGTCGCTAGATGGCGCTGTAAGTAGCACTTAACCTTTAGGTGGACACGAGTTTTCATATAGCAACAGCTGCTAGATGTGTGTTGTTGTATGCGACGCGCCGTTAATTTTTTGAGATTTTCTTTTAATTGTTTTTTTTTTTAACTTTTCGCTCAGAATACGCCGAAAACGAGCGCTAACAGGCCTATGATTCAATAATAAAAGTTTAGATTATCGCATTTTGAAAGAGAGAGAAAGGGAACAGAATGTTGTTGTTGTAACCGCATACAAATTTCCCAATAGTTTTTGAGGAATGATGCGGCAGTGACAGTCCTTGGCCAGATATGAAGCTGGGTCGTTCCGGTTACGTAGACCCGACTATCACGGAAACGAAGGGGACAGAATGAAATCCCTTGGCGCGAAAATGTTAATAGAAAAGTACGCAAAGTAGGTAATTAGTAGCGAAATACCTTTTAGGAATTCTAATATATTTGCAAGAAATTTGGCATTTTTAACGAAATATTAAATGAAATATGAAGAAATATGCGTGAATTATGTAATTTATGTGCTAATTAGCGGCATACAAAAAGCGAAAGGCCTCAAAATTCAAATAAAACTACTAGCAGTTTGAAATAAATATATTTTTAAATTTTTTATATTCTATTAAGTGAAATGTGTTTTATAAACATATATGTATAAACAAATATATTGTAGAAAAACGTATACTACTATTTTACACGTAGGCTACTATTTTTAAAATGAAGAAGCAACACGGTTTCGGTGCTAAGGGAGTCGTGTGAACGAGACAACTGTCAGGTTATCAAACCTTTTATTATTGAATCATGTAGCAGGCCTATTTCGAACGTTACCGAACCTTTTACAGTTGAAAAATTAAACAATTATTTATCGGTTACAAACTTTTTGTTACCAGTGCAGAATGAACTGAAGCACAATTACATTTACATATCGAGCTCTAACCGCCAAAATGACGTAAGCGACAAAAAATCAAATTTTTAGTAGACGAGTTTTATTTATTTACAAAAAATTTAAACAGAGTACAATTGGGCGCTTAAGCCAAAATTGCTTTCGCCATAACTTTGTAACGGTACTTCGTAGGGCTGCGAAATTTCGACAGTTTGTGCATATGGCGGTAACTAATTATCTAAAAATCTATTAAAAATAGAAAGTTGAACGTTATGTCGCTTACGTCCTTTTGACGGTTAGGGCTCGATATGTAAATATTAAAAAAAAACCAAATATTAAATCCGAAAAAATGTTCGTTGACAAAATTGTAAAATATTAGCAGTTTTCCATGAAATTGGGGAAAATCCTCAAAAATCTCGGAACACCAGAAACTTGCTAAACTGTCCAAATGTGTATAAAAAATATTATCTAATATCAAATTTTCTAAATGCGGCTATTTTAATCACCAAATTATTTTTCAATAGATTAATAGTAAAAAGTAATCCAAGTTGAGTTCAAAAGCTTTCGTACTTTTCTCCACATATAGACGTTAAGTTGCTTTGAAGGCTCTGTGATCGGGTCTCATGCGCAGACCAAGCAGATTATTTACTTGGATTTGTATTTTTGCCCAATAAAAATAATGTCCTATTAACTCAAAACTCTTTGCGAAATGCTGCTGCAGTGGCTGTGCTTGATCAGATGTACATAAATCAGAGTCGTTGCGGTAACGCAGACCTGACTGTCATGGACACGTCTCGAAGATCGTCTTTGACGATCCTTGTGGTATTGAGACAGAAATTTCAAAGGATAATTAGCATAGATAGCTTTTAGGCTTTCCTCAGATAGTTACATACACACATATGTATGTAAGTGTGAAAAGCACTCAGCTAAATTTTTTAAATTTGAGATTCAGGTTCGGTTCTTGGCCGAGTAACAACAAAACACTGATTCTCGACAGACAATGACAAACCTCCGAGTTTCCGAGCTTCTCTATAGATGGGATATACATATCGCACCCTTAATCAAAAACAGTCACAACTCAAAAAATACGTTGCGCAAGCGAAACAAGCAAAACAAAAACAGTTTTAATGGTATTTTACAACACTTTTATCATTTCACTGAGTCGTGTGTCCGGGGGCTTTTTTGCAATAGTTAAAGTTTCGTTAAAAAAAAAAGTGTAGACATCAACCTCGTCAGCTAATTTGGCTGCTTATTTCGTGAACTTTGGATCAGTGCTTTTCAGCTTCTAAACTTTCTAACTATGTGGCTTTACAACTGTTAAGTTCAGCATAGATACATATCAAAGAACATAGATGTCGCTAAAGACACTGTGTACGCTATGTATGTATATACATACAAACAAACATAGATATGTGTGTATATATCCTGCAGGGAAACCGCGAACTAGTGAAACAAATTTTTAGTTCCAAAGTTACAGAATATTTTTCAATAATTTCAATATATATAAAAAAATTTTATATAGACAAGACTAAAAAATAAAAAATAAATAAAATAAAAAAAACTTTTTAATATACAACGCTTTTATAAATAGACTAAAAAGTAGAAAATAATATTTCTCAGTCCCATAGAATTTGTTTTGATAACTTTTGATTTCGAAATTTTAGCAAGTCATTATAAACAATTTATGAGATTGAAAATGAAAAGCGTGGGGCGCATGTAATATACTTGAATTGATATGAAAAGTAATACATGTATATATGTGGATATCGATCGCTTAAAATCGATCTCAAATTTGTACCTGCACCGTAGAAATTTTTGGTCTAAGTTTTGTAGTTTGACAGTTGTCAATTAAATATAATGGTTTGTATTGCATGCGCTCCACGTTTTTCATTTTCAATCTCATAAATTGTTTATAATGACTT
>JAPVRG010151061.1:2337-13465 GCA_029783565.1 Rhagoletis cerasi | reverse complement strand
AATTAAAATAAAAAACTCTGCATACATTTTGAAAAATTCTCCGTACGTAGACTTTTTTATAAACGCAAAAATTAAAAAAAAATGTTCATATAATTGTCAGGATAAAAAAATGAATATTCAGTATGAAAACTAAGTTGTCAATCATAATATATATTATTAATCATACTGATAGTTTCTTTTATGACTATGGCAAAGTTTTTGTTTTCAATTGGAAAATTTTTTTCAAACCAACAATGTAGGTATAAGGTTGTTTTACTGATCATGTCTTTTTATCGAATTAACAAACCCATATGACAAAATATTTTTTAAATTTTGTAATACTGAAAGGGGGTGTAGTGCAGGTCGCCTCCGCGCGGTGCATCCTGGGTAACGCTAAATGGCCTGCGGCCTTCACGGCCTTCAACATGAACGGTACGGACCATGGCTTCGCTTCTTGAGTTCTTGAGCACGATTAGGAACACGATTTGGATTTGTTGATCCCTGGGCTGGTGGTTGCGGTATTCTGCCACCTGAGTATGCTGGGGTGACACGCAGCAGAAATGGCTGGTGGGCTAATGCCGCAACTGCCTCCGTCCCGTTAAAACCCTACCAGGCCTCAGAGTACGTTTCAACTCCCGTCGCCGTTTAGTTGGTGGTGTAGGTACGGTTGAGATGACTCCCGGGGGAATTCAACCCGTTGGAGACGAAATCGTCCCCAAATAAGGGTAAAAGTGAGGCCTGCACGGCCGGTATCTCCGACGCAAAGAGGGGATCGGAAACGACTCCTTCTCTTAGCAGGAAGCCGAAAACGGCTGCTAGCAGCGGATGCTTTGGTGGGTTAGCTGGCGGAAACCCGCCGGCTAGCAACAGGGCGCTTGCGAAATCGCAATAGGGGTCTAGGGTGCCTGGTGGAATCGCCAGCACTAGTAAGGGCCTCTCGCCCCAAGTCATGGGAGTTTCGAGGAACCCGGGACGGGTGCCTCAAGTTAGGCCTAAACGGCGCGCCACCCCGGCTAGAAAGGCGCACTCAGACCGCCGCATGGCCACCAAGATTTTGGAGCGCTACGCTGGGCAGCAAGCTGGTCAGGTTTCTGATGAGCATGCTCGCACACTTGAGTGGGCCAAAAAGGTGCTCAGCGGCGAAGCTGAAAGGAAGGGCTTGGCAACTAGCAGCGCAAATGTGACGCAGGTGTTAAAGCGGCAAAGGTCAGGTGAGGAGGAATTGTCCATTACGAAAAGGCCTCGGACAGGGGTGGCCCATAGGTCGTTTAGCTAAATCCCTAAGCAGGCAAACGCTAAGGTTCTGGGCGTACTCGACCGGAACAGGGAGGATGGCGCCATTTCTAGGGACGAGTGGAAGCGTGTAGCCGCGGCTATATCGGCGGTCTTCTTGAAGGTGGTAAAGGGAAATCCCGGGCCACCTCCAAGGTGTGAGAGTGCCGGATGGCACCATGGGTGCACAAGCTCGTTGTCTGCACCGATGAGCGATCGGCGGCTCTCTACAAGGAGGCAGTATCCCTGGTTGGAGAAGTTTGGGAGGGAGCCAAGCTGGAGGCCGTGGAAGAGAGGGATCTCCCTCTTTGTCCTCGGGCACGCGTCTGGATCCCCTCAGAGCCCTGTACACCAGAGGAGGGTTATCCGTCTGGATAGCACCGAGGAACCATATCGGCAAGCGCTGATCCTGCTGAATACAGAGTCCCTCGATGCTCTCCACGATACCAAGGAGGCCATAAGCTATGGTTTCGAGAGGGTGGTCCTTAGGGTTCTCCCGACCGCTACCATGGCTGATGACCCACTTCCCCAAGGAGCGCCGGAGGATGGTGGAGTTGCGTGACCCCATGAGCATGGAGGTCGACTCGGCCCTTTCGGATGCGGAGAGTACTGGAGGCAGATCCTCAGCTGGGGAATCTGTCTTCAGCCTCGGACGGCTGTTCGAAAGGATAGGGAGTGAGAGCGCGGAGCTAGCGCTTATGGAGAGGACTCTTGAGGATGAAGATCCTACAGATTAACCTCCAACATTCCAAGGCGGCTTCCGCCAATCTTTTGCTTCACCTTGAGCAAGGTGGAGCTGACGTAGTTCTGATCCAGGAGCCGTGGCTGAGCAGTAACGGTATTTCTGGACTCAGAACGAAGCATTACAAGCTGGTAGCAGCGAGCAACGCAGGTAGAAACAGGGCCTATATGCTCATCAAACGGAACTAAAGGTTTTTCTTTTACCTAATTTCAGCAATGGTGACACGGTGACGACCAGAATGGAGGGAGAGGCCGGAGAACTCTGGCTTCTCTCCGCATACATGCCACATAATGTCGAGGTGGATCCACCTCCGACGCTGCTGAGGAATGCTTTAGCCGAAGTCAAGCGCAGGAAAGCCAGTGCCATTATAGGGTCCGACGCAAACTCGCGGCATACCCTGTGGGGTAGTACGGACACAAACTCTCGAGGTGAGTCACTTTTTGAATTTATATTAAATGAAGACTTATATATATGTAATAAGGGGTGTGCCCCTACGTTTGTAACTGCAGCCAGGGAGGAGGTCCTCGACCTCACCCTGGTTTCCTCTAACTTGGTACCCCGTATATTGGATTGGAAGGTCCTCAGTGACCATTCTTTTTCCGATCATAGGTACATTCAGTTTAAATTAGAAGTTTTCAGCACTGCGTGCAGGAGCACTCTTGAGAGCGCGTGTCCACTGAGATTTCGGAAGGGTAGAGGAAAACCACCCTGGTGGACAGCAGAGCTCTCTGATCTGAGAGCGTCGAGCAGACGACTCTGTTATAGGGCGCGTAGTAGTGGGCTTTCTTCTGACTGGGTTCTTTATAAAGTTGGACTGGGGATATACAACTCCAAAATTAGAAAAGCGAAGAGGGAGTCATGGAAAACCTTCTGTGAAAGCGTGGAAGGGTGCCATGAATCAGCCAGATTTAGGCGTATACTGGCGAAGAGTCCCGCTCCTTTATGATACGTGCGAGACGAGGCAGGAGGGTGGACCATGAGCAGTGGTGAATCGGTAAAGCTTCTCCTTGACATTAGTAAAGTGTATAGAGGAAGCCTTCAATCATAAAGAATATGCAGTAGGGGTCTTTCTCGATATCGAGGGGGCCTTTAACAACGTCATCCCTGAGGCAATAGTGAAGTCTCTTCAAAATCTGGGGGTTGAAACCAACCTAATAAGGTTCATCTACGGCCTGCTTCGCGACAGAACTGTCGTGGCGGAGTGGGGAAGCGCCTGCGCTCAGCGCATAGTTAATAGGGGCACTCCACAAGGTGGTGTTCTCTCCCCCCTGCTCTGGATTGCGGTTGTAAACGACCATTTAATAGAATTGGAAAGAGAGGGTTGTCGGGTGATCGCATATGCCGATGATGTTGCACTCTTGGTTAAGGGACACCTTATTGATACCCTTTTTGATCTGACCAAAGGTTATCTGAGCCTGGTAACTAGGTGGGCGGATAGCTGCGGTCTCGCAGTTAACCCCGGCAAGACGGGACTGGTCTTGTTTACTATGAGGTATAAGATTCCCGGCGCGGCTCTTCCCTCGATTGGGGGTGTCCGTCTACAGCTTTCTGACAAGATCAAGTATCTTGATCTGATCTTGGATGGGAAGCTGTCGTGGAAGCCCAACATTGAGGAAAGGGCAAGGAAGGCGTCGGTTGCTAAACAACTGCAGCGCGTACAGTGAACTGCCTTAATTGGCATTAGTGGGGCATTCAGAACCACGCCCACACTTCCTCTTAATGTCATGTTGAACATCATGCCGGTAGATATTGCAGGCAAAATTGCGGCAGCGCGAACTGCCATTAGACTCAGGGAAACCGGGTGGATAAATGGCTCGAAAATTGGACACTCTGGGGTTCTGGAGGGCTTTAATTTCGTCCCTGAACTAACAGATTACTGCGCCTCCAAAGCAGCTCCCAATAACTCCTTCTCTACCTACATTCCCTTGAGAGAAAATTGGGTGGGGCGGGATTACTGGAAGAAGGCAGCAGTGAATTTCTTCACGGACGGATCAAAACTTGGAGGCAGGGTTGGTGGAGGGGTCTTTTGCCGGGAGCTCTCCATCAATACTTGTTTCAGGCTTCCGGACCACTGCAGTGCCTTTCAGGCGGAAATAGCTTCCATCAAGGAAGCGGTTGACTCATTGCTGAAGAGTGTGATGTCAGTTAGGGAGATCAGTATATACTCTGACAGCCAGGCGGCTGTCAGGGCCCTGAATGCTATGATGGTGCGCTCAAGATCGGTCAGGGAATGTCTGACCTCTCTATCTACCGCGGCGGAGTACTTCCGAATCAGACTCATTTAGATGCCAGGCCACAGTGATATTGCGGGAAACTGCGTGGCTGATGACCTGGCAAGAAAAGGCACCCTTGAATTGTTATCTCCAGATAAGCAGCAACTAGGAACGCCTTTGACCTCTTGCGGTACACTCTTGGACGGTTGGGTCTTGTGTCAGCTTACCGAGCGCTGGACTAACACAAGGACATGCGCAATTTCCAGATCCTTCTGATCGGGGGTGGACCGGGGGCGGTCAAAGGAGCTCCTTAAGCTTGTAAAGCCTCAGTTCTCGCAAGTGATGGGGGTTCTGACAGGCCATTGTGCGATGGGTATTCACGCGGTAAGACTAGGAATCTCAGCTGATCCCTTTTGAATCAGCTGCCAAAAGTAAGATGAGGTGGAATCATCTCAGCACTTTCTATTAGACTGTCCAGCCTTCGCAAGGCTAAGATGGAAACATTTTGGCTCGCATTTCTTGTCTAACCCTGAGGTGGTATCAGGCATTGAAATTAGCCGCATCCGTAATTACGTTATGGGCTCACGGTGCTTCGCCGACTAAACTTATGGTCTCCGTTCAGTTCTCGTGGTATCACAAAGGACAATCTCTAAATTGTCCAAGTGTGTCCCTTGTCTGGGGCAACCACTATAACCTAACCTAACCTAGTACTGAAAGTTGTTTCTGTTGACCGTATATTAACCACGATTTTATCTCTCTAACCTAGATTTTTGTCAATTTTACCGAGATTTTTTTTGTGTGCACAGACAAATCGGCAAAAAACTCTTACTGCTGAAGCTAAAAAGATTTCGAGTGCAGTTAGAAAAATTTATAAGGAAATATAAAAGTTCCACGTACATACATAGTACTTACCATCGAGTCATCCTGCTGCCGTCGCTACCGTCATCACCGCTGCTTCACCTCTTGCTTCCTGCCAACGCTGCTGAGTCACTGTCGTTGCTGTTATTGCTGCTGCCTTCGCTGCTGAATTTTTACCGCCGTCACCTGGGATGAGCTGCAACTGTTTAATCTGCCAGAGGGAAGTGAAAGCAGGCAAAAAGCCTACGCATTCACATAAGGTAACGAGTGCGAACAATTGAAAGTTGTGTTGTTTCAAGCGAAATAAAATTTAATAACAATAAAATTGAACTAAATCGAGATTAAATTCTTAACTACTTATCACACTTTCAATTATTGGCATCTCCTTGGTCACTATTCTACACATACGTATCCATATAAATAAACACACATACTTGCCTGTGTACAACTATTTATTTATATATGCACATACATACATAAGTGTATATACATACGTACTGTAAAAGTGAAACAAGGGTACAGTGGGATGTTGCAAATAAAGGGTGTGACAATTGTTGAAGCGAGATCAATATTATAATTCTTTCCTTTCGCAATTTTTTCGAAACTAAAGCTTGCTTTAAAAATACTTTAATAAGGGCCGATTTCATAATAAAATTAAAGAATCTTTTAAAATTTAAAGGATGCTTTATTTTGCCGATCGATTTCATAAATCCACTTTAAAGATAAAGGTGCCTTAAAGAGGCACAGTACATTTAAATGGCACTTTAACTAAAAGGAAACTTTTGCAAAAGGAACTTTAGGTGTTTCACTATGAAATCGGCCCTAAAATTGTTAAACAAAAGTTTAATAAAAACCAAACAATTTTCGATTTTTTGCCTTCTGTGTGGAACAATTTTCGTTGCATTTATTGCATTTGTGCGACTGCGCTGTCCAACTGTTTTCTTTCTTATTTCTGGTCGAGGTTTGTGGAGGTTATTCTGCTACCTATTATCTGCATTCTCATAACCAAATCTTAGTTTCGTGGGGATTTATAATATTCACTTTTGTGAGTTTATAATATCACTAAATAAAAATGAGCAAAACTGAGAATCCACAAGGCCAGCTTGAGGACACCAAGGCTTTAAAACGACAAAGGTCGACTTTAAAGAGGAGCATACATCGAGTAAAATCGGGCATGTTTTTCGATACAATATCAAAACTTTTTGAGCTGCCAAATATTCCAAAACCATCGGCGCTTGCATTGCATACGATGACTAATACAGTGTCGGCTGTTTATGACTCATTGCTGTCCTTGGGTGATGAGAAAAATATCACAAACGCAATAATAATCCATCTGGTTATGATGAAGATTGACCCCGCTACGAGATCTAAATGGGAAGAACAACTGGATTACGATAAACTGCCGCTATGGACAGAATGCGAAGCCGTACTCAACAAGCGTTACCAGCATCTATCAGCCGATGAGGCCTCGAGTTCGAGAGCTAAACCCGCACCCAGTCCCAGCCAACAGAGGAAAAGCCATCATTTAGAAAGGACGACGAAGTCTGCCTTAGTTACTTCCAACCAGAAACAGCCACTATGCCCACACTGTAAATCTAAGGATCATTACTTAACTCCTGCCCTACTTTTAAGACTCTCTCTGCGCAACAGAGATTCGAGTTTGCAAAATCGGTCCCTTTATGCATAAATTGCTTGCGTAAGGATCATACGGTTTCAAAGTGCAGAGCGGATCAGTGTCGAGTATGCAATCGATCTCATCACACGCTTCTACATCAGTACCCCATATCTTTCGACACTGCACCTCCACCGTCGATCTCGCAAGCCATGCACACGACAGGTGTGCCAGATCGCGTAATGCTAGCTACCACAGTTGTCAACGCAAAATCCATCTCCGGAGAATACTTACCAGCAAGGGCACTTTTGTAATCGGGATCGCATGTCAACTTCATGACGGATGATTTGGCGCAAAAGTTGTTGATTCCTCGGCAAAACACCTGCTTGAACGTTATCGGTATCGGAAACGCTAGCAAAAAAGTATGGGCAAAATTAAGTACATTCGTTAAATCGCGGTTAAATAATAATGAATTTTCGGCAGAGTTCTGGATAATGCAATCCATTTCAGCAAACCATCCAGACCGAAATGTAAACATTACTGGCTGAAAAATACGAAAAAATATTAATTTGGCGGAGCCAGATTTCCACAATTCTCAGTAGATCTTCTATTGGGTGTTGAAACATTTTTCGAGCTCTTAGCTGTCGGCCAAATCAAAACTGGCCCTAACCACCCAGCACTACAGAAGACAATTTTAGGCTGGATTGTGTCTGGAAAATACTCCACCAACCAGTGTCCTCCTCCCAATGTCAGTAGCACATTATGCCAAACTGAAGAAGAATTATCGACAATAGATTCGATAGTCTAAAGATTCTGGGCTTTAGAAGAATTACCTTCAGAGGCAAGTTCCACAAAATTAACACCTGAACAAATAGAGTGTGAAAATTTTTTCGTAAAAACTACTCAAGTTCTGCCGTCAGGAAGGCTTCAAGTAAGATTGTCATTCAAAGCTGACCGTAAGTTACTCGCTCATTTCTATGAAACTGCAGCTCGGCGGTTTCAGGCCCTGGAGAGAAGAACCTTGAAAGATCCAGAACTTCGCAAAATGTATCTGGACTTCATGAACGAATATTTAGAATTGGGTCACATGAGCCCAACAAATAATAAGATCCCGAGTGAGCCACGCCACGGTCGCCACAATCGCACCAGGGCAAGACGGCAAAATTCGAATCGTAGACGTCAGAACCAAGGCAGGCGTAATTAAGCGTCCCATACATAAACTCGCCTTGCTACCTTCTGATGTTGAAGGATCATGATCCTGTCAAGGTGGCCGGTGTTGCGACAAGCAACCTACGTTTTAATATTTTTCCTAAACCTAAAAATTGAGTTTACTATAAATTGAATAAAAAAAAAATTGATATGTATACTTACCTACCTATTAGCTATACTTACCTTACACAATAATCATACTTACCTCATATATTTACCTAACATACTTACCACTTACATATATACTTACCCGATTTACATTTAAATACCTATTTATCCTACACTTACCTTGTTTACATATTTACACATATATACTTACATTATTGTCATACATACTTTCTTAAAGCCGTTGAACTGATATACTTCTTATGTACATATTAACAACTACTCTAAGCCGTTAGCTTAAGTCGTAGGCTAAGTGAGATGTAATTGAAAATAAAGAAATCACTTGTAAAGTAGAACCGAAAGCGCGCAGATCAATTCTTTCGTGAACCGAAAAGTAAGAAAAGGCATTGTTGTTGCTTCTCGTGCACTCCCCCATAAAGAATTTAACTTAGAGTACATATGTACATATAAAACTGGCGAATACAGTGTTTGCAATAAACATATACATCCTTATGTCTTAAGGATTTTCACTAACTATAATGTATACAAAACAAACGAAGCTTCCAAATACACAAAACGTTTAGAGGAACTTAAGTCAATTTTAGAAAACCAAATGCCAAAATATGTTACAAATAAATTGCTCGAGTTATACTTACAATACGCCGATGTATTTGCATTAAAAACAGACCTTGTGACACTCAATAACTTTTACGAACAGAAACTCCGACTAAGAGCCCGAACACATTGGAAACAACGAGCTACGGACCACAGCTACGAAGTTGGTATCTTCATTATCTAAACGCTTTGTCGATGACGACATGAATTTTTTGAACGCGGCAGCGACATCATGAATTTGTATGAATTTGACATAAAATAAGAGGAAGAACGTTATCTGTCGCTCAAAAAATAGAAATAGATCTAATCTGGCCACAACCACGGCTGTGGTGTAGCTCTGCCGCTTCCAAAATAATTATCTACATAAGAGTACGTGTTAAAATAATTTGACAGCTGTGGTCCGTAGCCCGTCGTTTTCATTGTGTTTCAAACTTAAATGACAAGACTCCCGTTTGTACCAAAAACCATCGGTTGCCGTACTCACAACGCGAAGAAATAAATAGGCAAGTCGATACTTTCTTGCGACATGACTTAATCGAACCAAGATCTTCAAATTATAACAGTTCATTGATTTTAGTACCAAAAAAAGATCCGTCAGGTCAAAAATCCTACTGTATGTGCGTAGACTTCAGGGCAGTTAACAAAAAGCTTATTGCTGACAAATTTCCATTAGCACGGGTGGACGATATATTAGATAACCTTGGTCGAGCAAAATACTTTCCAACTTTAGATCTTTTTTCTGGTTTTCACCAAATTCCATTACATAAAAACTCTCGCGACATAACATCTTTCAGCACTGATAAAGGAGCTTTCGGTGGAAAGTTTTACCATTTGGTTTAAATGTAGCACCGAATTCTTTTTCTCGAATGATGTCGATAGCATTTTCAGGCATCTCGCCAAATCAAGCTTTTTTGTACATTGATGACGTCATAGTTATCGGTTGTAGTGAGACGCACCATCTGAAAAATCTAGCTAAAGTGTTCGAAACTTGTAGAAAATTTAACCTCATGCTAAACCCAACAAAATGCAATTTTCTTCGTTCTGAGGTAACATTTTTACGGCACAAGTGCTCAGCAAAGGGACTGCTACCAGACGACACAAAAAAAACGCAACCAAAAAGTATACAAACCCTTCTGGTAAAGACGCTGAGCGACGTTTCGTTGCATTTAAAAATTACTATAGAAGGTTCATACCCAATTTTGCGTTGCTGGCAGCACCTTTAAATAGACTGAGTCGGAAAAATGTCTAATTCTTATGGGACAGCGCTTGTGAAACAGCATTTGAACACCTAAAATCAGCCTTAATGTCTGCCAAACTTTTGCAATATCCTGATTTCACTAAAGAATTTTTAATAACTGTAGATGCTTCTAAAAATGGGTGCGGGGTTTCGCTTCTAAATCTTTCAACAAATCGGAGCAAAATAAACCTATTATAGAACTTGAACTTTTAGCTATATATCTTGCTATAAAGCAGTTTCGGCCTTATGTTTACGGCACTCACTTTAAGGTAAAGTCTGACCATCGACCCTTAGTTTGTCTTTTTATATGAAGGACCCGTCCTCAAAACTTGCTAGAATACTCCTAGAACTGTCAGAAAACGATTTTACAATTGAGTTCATAAAAGGCAAATCAAACGTTGGAGCTGACGCACTTTCACGCATTACCATTAACGAACTAAAAGACTCGACAAAACATGTTTTAGCAATGAAACCGCGTTCAATGACAATAACGATAGAATTACTGAACGAAAATAACTACGCGGACAGCCCTACAGTACAGGTTTTCCATAAATTTTCATATGATTTTTCTAAATATATACCGCGAATAGTAAGTAAAAATAACAAAATTTCAAATATTCAAATATGCGCACATTTAAAACACAAGAAACAGGAATTAATTAATTTTGCGAATGCTAACGAAACAACTTGTTTAGACGAGTTACTTTTGAGGCTTGATGTCGAAACCGGCAATCGCAATATTAAGCAAGTAGAATGGCCAAAAGATGATATATTTTTCAATAATTTCTCTATTTCAAATTTAAAAACAGCGGAAACAAAACTTTAAAATTTTTACAAATCATATTTACAGAACCGATAGAAACAGTAACTGACGACGATAAAAGGTTAAAATTAATGACTATTTATCATAATGACCCGATAACAGGCGGACCCTGCGGTATTAAAAACCTTAATGCAAAATTACGTACAAAATATCACTGGAAAAGTATGACCCGTGATGTATCCAAGTTTGTTAAAAATTGTTCACAATGTCTATTAAACAAGGTTAAACCTAAAAACAAGGAAAATCTTGTCTTAACACCAACACCTTGCAAACCATTTGATATTATTGTAATCGACACATTAGGACCGCTACTTGAATCAAGTAGTGGTAACAAGTTCGCAATTACCATTATACATATGTGATTTCACAAATTACACTACCAGACAGCAAAAAATATCCTCAACATTTGATACATGATTCCTATGTAGAATTTCCTGCTGATTCCAAATATGTAAACACTTGA
>JAPVRG010150660.1:0-12462 GCA_029783565.1 Rhagoletis cerasi | reverse complement strand
CTGTTAAAGAAAATACATGAAAAGGTTAAATTTTTTTCAATTCAAAAAAAAATTTTAAAATTTCAAAAACGTTGGCCCTTTTACCTGCAAAATTTTTGCTTATCAGCGAGCTCACCCACCATCTCCTGAAGTTTGTCGCCATACTTTATGGACCCCCCTGGCTACGCCCATGTGTCCTATGTATGTGTTCACTTTTATTGTAAAGTGTCGCAGCGGTAATGAACTATAATTTACTTAATCCGCCATTAGGGTCAAAGGAGTTTCCGAAAACACCCATCACGCGCACAATTAAAGCAGACATAAGCGCATAAATGCTCTGACCCAGATTTATTTCTTTTATTTTTTATCTTTGCATCGACAAGAACTTGAATGGCCGGCGAATGCGAATGTGCGAATGCGAACGTTGCACAAAGAATTGCGAATAAATGTGTCATAAAAAAGCGCAGGAACAAAAACAAAATTAAAGTAAACAAATGTAATGCGTTCGCGGACTACAACTCACTATGAATGTAGGAAATAAAAAAGGGAAAAGAGTTCTGTGTATATTTAGCAAACGCCGCTCGGTCAATTGTTGAAGGAAATCAGCACAGTCCACCCGGTGTTTAATACGTGTATGTATGAACCGGCTGCGCTGACCGCCGCGAGGTTGAGCGTCTAAAAGTAGGCTAAATATTTTAGTATGTAAAAAAATGTCAAGGAGTGGAAAATCCATGCCTACTTTATTTCAGAAAAATAAATTAAGAATGTATGTGATTGAGAACATAGCTTTGTAAATAATAGCAGTAATTGTGGTACCGGTTGAGAGCATGTATTCGTCCCCGTCTGCTCACCTAGAAATTAGTGATTGGCAAATGAGTGCCTTCTAGCACCCGATGTCATATCGCAGAGACAGAGATAGTGTTCCACGCTTCCAGTTTCGTCCTTGTCACGGCAAGCGGCAAGAGTCATTCTACTAGCGAGCTTTCCCATCAAGTAGAGGCCGGTTATAATTCCGCTCAATTGCCTAAGAGCATCCGCAGAGCGAGCGCTGAAATCCGAGCCGAACACAAAGATGGTGAATGCGATAAATAAGCTTTAAGATTGGGTGCATAGAATAAAATACAAAACCTCTCAGACACCGCAAAGTGGAAACCGATCGAAGCCTAGAGTAAAGCAGATCAATGTGAGAATACCAGTGAAGTTTTTTCTCGCCCAACCAAATAATATAAAAAAATTAAAGCACCCGCGAAATTCAACGTTGATTCTCGCATCCACTCTGACATACTAAATCTTGATCAGCGCCGATCAGAATCATCTTTGCGCTCGGCTCGGCTTTCAGCGTGCACTCTGCGAATTTTCTAAGTAGAGCACGTCCTAGACGATGGAGTGAATCGCAACTTCTCTTGTCGTAGCTGGGCAGAATTGTCGGGTCGTCCTACACGTGGCTTCTTCCGATCATCTTTTATTTGCCTTCTCCGACGAAGCCATGTTTAGCTATTAGATAGCGGTATTCCCGCAATGTGAAAGGAGTTAACGTCAGACAGGCTGGTTCCTTTCGTCGCCAGCTCGTCTGGTATGCAGTTACCACGTATGTTTCTTTGACCTCGTCTGCATTCTATCGCCATTTTTGACGAAGTTTCACAGCATTTCAGTGGCGTTATAGTGGCTTGGCTATCGGAGCAGTTGGTTACTGAAGGCAGATTAGGTGAAGAGTCAGTCGATAAGCCAAAGTGCTGCCTTTTTCATAGCCGCGAGCTCTGCTTGGAAAACACTGCTGTGGTCTGGCAGCCTAAAACAGAGATTCAATTAAATGTCTTTCGAGTGTATCCCAGTTTTTAGTCCTAGTAACTAGTGAAGTAAAGGTTAGTTAAACTATCGTAAATCCATTAAAACGCTTTATTCGGAATGTAAAATCGCATTTTCACTTAGATCTACTAAATATAATTATTACTCGTGTATTTTTTTAATATCTTTTCCATTTATTATTTATTTTTTAATTTGTATACTTAACTAACATAGCTGAATTTATAATTTAATTATTTACTTGTTGTTTGATAATTTATAATCGTGAGGGCAGCTTCATAGCATGTTTTGCACGCTGCTTAAATTTAATGCTCTCTTTCACACAGCGATAGCTGAAAATTCCAACAACACATCCATCGAAGGAATGAAATAGAAAAAAAATCATAAGTTGCTGCAATAATTTACAACTGCAGCAAATAGTCGCATTGAAGCGTAGCGTAAAATCTTCAAGCCTTGGCTTAGTACTCTCAACCAAAGACACACACACGCATACGTGGGCACGTGCAACATGCGATGAGCAACATAAGTAATTGACGCTAGCGAAGTGAAGCCTAAAGCCAACAACTGCAGATATTTGCAACACTTATGGCGTTTTCTTTTCAACAAAAAATGTTGCCTTTTCATTGCCCGCTCCTTAGTGTTTGTGCGAAGAGGGCACAGAGAAGGCAATATTTTTCGATAAAAAAGAAAACGCCATTAGTGTCTGCTTATTGGCAACCGCCTAGGGTCTTGGCCTTCCACTCGTTGGCATTGACTTTTAAAAAACTGCGCGCCGTTTCACGCCATTTGAATTTTATAATTCCAACTAGCTTTTGCCCGCGACTTCTTGTGCATGGAATTTAGAATCAAGTATCTATACTTCTTTAATGTATTTTTACAGAGACAGTTGAGAATCAAATATCAAGACTTGGAATGGATAGGTAAAACGCGTTTATTTTTTGTTCAAAACGAAACAATAAAAACTAAAGATTTTTTTTGCAAACCGGTTTTGGTCTTCCCCTATGCATACTTTACAAAATGCAATTATTCCTGAAATTACCTAATAATTATAAATATATTTACCCTTTACTTTTAAATGAAAGACTTTTTTTCAGACACCGAAAATAATCGTTAAATATCATGACTTTTATTTCTCGATCGAAAAAATCGTTATTTCATGATTTTTATTTTTTCTATCAAAACATAATCGTTATTTTTGATTTTTATTTTGTCGATCATTTTTTGACCCTTATAACGGAAACTGATTTTTTATGACTACTTTAAATCTTTTATGATCGAAAAAATAGAAATCAAAAATAACTATTATTTTTTGGTCAATAATTTATTCGGTATTTGATATTTCTCCATGATAAATGAAAATTTATTCATCATTGGAAATTACTTGAATGAAGAATAAAAATTTATTCGTCATTCAAAATTATTTGAATGATGAATGAAAATTAATTCTTATTTTTTTTTTCATTCACTTATTCATTTTCCTGATTACGCCCTTCCCTGAATCTATTATGTAAAGATATCGGCCTGTTTCAATTTTATTATTCTCAAATACTTTCGTTTGATACCCATATGGCAATATGTAGCTTATCTTATAAATTTAACTGAATTAAATTTTTCAAATAGGTGAAAACCAGCTTCAAAAATATTTTCAACAGTAAACTTTCTTAAACCCCTTTAGTTTGATACCCGTATTGTAATATTTAATTTATTTCATCAATTTAATAATTGAATAAAAAAATTTCAAACAGGTGGCAAACCTCCTCAAAAATATTTTTGGCAGTAAACTTTCCTATACCACTTTAGTTTCATACTTATATTGCAATATGTTATTTAACTAATCAATTAAATTAAATTAAAATTTTCAAACAAGTGGCAGCTTCCACAAAATATTTTCGGCTGTAAGCCTTCTTAAACATCTTTCTTTTGACAGCCATATTGTAATATTTACTTAATCTTATCAATTTACTAAAACATAAATTTTCAAACAGGTGGCAACTCTTTAATTATTTTTTTCTTCTAAATTTTAAGTTAGACCTCTAGCAATACTTCGGCGAAACCCGCATTCAATTCCATACATTAGTGTTTGAGTGATGCGCGTACAAACATACGGCCAGACAGACAGACAGACAGACAAACAGAACAAAATTCTAAAATTTTTGATTTGGCTTCTGTTGCTCTAATAAAGACCCCCTATTAATTTTTCTTTAATATATATATTTCGTACATACATATATTGGTCTGTTTCAATTCTATTATTCTCAAATACTTTCGTTTGATACCCATATGGCAATATGTAGCTTATCTTGTCAATTTAACTAAATTAAATTTTTGAAATAGTTGGAAAGCCGCTTCAAAAATATTTTCAACAGTAAACTTTCTTCAACCTCTTTAGTTTAATACCCGTATTGTAATATTTCATTTATTTCATCAATTTAATAATTCAAACAGGTAGCAACCCTTCTCAAAAATATTTTTGGCACACTTTAGTTTGATACTTATACGAGTATTGCAATATTTTATTTAACTAATCAATTACATTAAATTAAAATTATTTAACATGTGGCAGCCTTCCACAAAAATATTTTCGGCTGTAAGCCTTCTTAAACATCTTTCTTTTGACAGCCATATTGCAATATTAACTAAATCTTATCAATTTACCTAAACAGAAATTTTCAAATAGCTGGCAACTCTCTAATTTTTTTTCTAAATTTTAAGTTAGACCTGCATTCAATTCCATACATAAGCTTTTGAGTGATGCGCGTGCAAACATATGGACAGACCGACAGACAGACAGACATACAGACAGACAAAAATTCTAACAAAATTTTCGCTAATAAAACCCTACATTATTAATTAATTTTTCTTTAATATCTGTAATGTACAGACATAGGCCTGTTACAATTTTATTATATGTATAGATTATTATTATTATAGATTATTCGTTTTGTGAGTAGAGCGAAATGCATGACGAACGTCCATGTAACTAATCCAAAAACAACTTATCATATTTTTGCACTCTTTTCGCCTACTAATTCTTTCAAAAACTTTTTCTTTTCAGATTATTCTGTCAGCCGGAGCAATAAAGCTGCAAAAAATATATCTTCCAAAGGTCCTTCCAATTGTCAGCTACCAGCATCACAAATATTTAGATTGTAAATATTGCAAAATATGTTTTTAAAATAATAAAAACACACAGGTTGCTGAATAATATGATGCGCTTATAACGGATAATAACAGCAAAGTTAAGTGGCTTCATTCAAAGCATGAAAGTACATACAACGATGCTGCAATAAAATTCGCTGCAACTAAGTCCTCGCAAACTTCTATGTACATACTCGTAGTCGTATATACATATGTATGTGCTACATACGCTACATTAAAAGAACGAAAGAGTGAACGAAAAAACTACCACAACAACAATCAGCAGCAGTCGTACAGCTAGCTGTGGCGCGACGGTTGCAAAGCGAGCATCATGCAAGTTTGATTCAAACGCTATCAACTTCATACATGCACTCAAAATCGTTTCCCACGTCGTGCCACACATATATGCCTTCGCGTATTCGAACTTCTTTGCACAAATGCCAATTAGCGCGAAATCATTGTGCCGTTGCGCGACTAAAAAGCAGCCCAGCAAACCTTCAAGCCCGTCGAACGAAGGCTATGCATACAGGTAATGACACTTCAGCATTTCTCTGGTAAATCTAGCTTTACAGCTCACTTTCTCTCTATACGTATTTTTGTTTTGCTTCTAGATTAACAGCGCCATCTCGACTTACTATTCCCAAAGACACACATCTAAACATCTACTTGTAAATTCAGCCCCTCAGTATCTCTCCTCGCCCACATCATCAGCCATCAGCATCCGATGTTAATATGAGCCATAAACCATCATATTCATCTTCATCCGCAACGCCACCACACCAAACACTGTATCCTCCTAGATCCGCATCCAACTCATCCGCGAACACCCAGAGCACATCAACGCTCGCACCCGCCATAATTCCACTAGACTACAATTACCAAACAATGTCGCCATCTTCATTACATTCACAGTTCCGCAATGAGCACATTACATCTGCTTCCAATACGAACACAAGCGCTGCTTACCATCTGCATTCGAATTCGCGGCTAAGCAGCGCGCGTCCCTCCGATACCGTCTCAGTCGATGTTGAGCTGGATAATCAGTACAGCAGCCTTTTCGGCGATCCTGTTCCACCGCCGCCGCCGCCAGATTTTCTCACAACGCAGTTTGATCCAGTTAGTCTTTTTCGTCCCTCATTGGACATGAGTTCCGGCTCTGAGGAGGATGCCGTTGGGCGTCTGACATCTTTAGAAACTGACCGACTTGCACAAACGCGGCTGTTTTCCAATGTGCCGTTTAGTTCGGTTTTCAGCAGACGCATCTCTGACACGCCCTCTCAGCGTAACTTCGATGTGCTGCCTACGCCGATGCCGCGCCTTCAACCGCCAGACATTCAAATACTGCCGAACTCTAGTGGCGGCTCTAGCTCTGAGGCGCGCGAGTCGCCCAACTATGCGCTGCTTACACCGGCTGATGTGACGCATCGTCCCTCTGTATATGATGTAACGCAGCCCGCTGATGTGACAGAAATTGTAGAGTCATTAGAGGTGAGAGATGCAAAAGGGGTGCGGGAATATTCCGAGGCAACGCGGCGCGTTTCCAATTTTAGTGAGGATTTTAAATCAAATATTGGTGCACTGAGGTACGTATCGAGTAAGCCTCATGCAAAAAATAACCTGTTTAATACTCTTTCCTCTCTTTAGCAACAGTCAAGAAACTGAAATGGGAGACTCGCCTTCTACGGCAGCACACCCATTTCCCCGTAAATTTTCTAATGAATCTTATACGAGTAGCGAGTGGTTTCGTCCAGCAACACAAGACTACCCAGAATTCAGTAAAATACCAAGACTGCGTCCAAGTTCCAAGAACATTATGTCCATCAAAAGGGAAGAGATGCCAATGCACCATTCTCCTGTGGCTGCGATGATTAATGACTCAAACGGCTCCAGCAGCGGCGAAGAACGGCTTGCAGACAAAACACAAATGTTTGCGCAAGAAACGGTTCCACTGGATATTCTACAGCCACCAGCTAGGCCACCAGATCCATCTCCATCACTCCTGCGTGAAATAGAAACGGATTTATTGCTTTCTCCCCAAGCGTATTTGCAGCATCAAGGCGATACACCTTTGGAGAGTATAGATGAGCGGCATTTTCAAACACCACCACCGCCGGCCGCACCGCCGCCGCCGGATTTTCTTTCCTCCATTCCGGGAGAAATTCAAGGCTCCATCAAACGTGAAATGTCACCTGTGATATTGCGAGATTCTATAGCCACCGGAGGAGACTTTAGGTAATAAGTAATATAATTAACGGAAATATACACTTCAATATTTTTTACTCATTTATAGAGTTGATCAACCTCGCCTGCATAAAAAGTCCTCGTTTACAATTATCTCAGAAAAATCACCACACTCATCACGGGCTCAGAGCCCCTCATCGTACAGTCAGCACCAACGTTCGCCTTCGAAAATTTCAGTACTATCCAATAGTTCATCCGTAAAGCCCGTTGCCAAGCCACGTCAGTACTTACAGCGAAAATCCCTTTCATCCACACAACTCAAGTTGCCACAGTTGCCACAACAGCGACTCCAAGCACCCGCCGACGATTCACCGCGCCCTTCAGTGCAATTCAACATGACCGGGCGGCATACTCCGAACATGATGACTCAACGAGGCATATTACAACACCGCGAGTCGTTATCGTCATCACAAGATATAACACCAATGTCGCCATCAGCGGCGCTAACGTCAACGTCGAAATTGCGGCTACCCTCAGCACTGCCATCATTTGCCAAACCAGCAAGTGAATCAAAAATGAAAAGTTATGAAACCCTGCCGTTAATTACGGATCCTTACCGAACTGCTATACCACGCCTCAACCGGTCCATAACAGATCTGCACCGAGAGCCAGCAGTTTTTCCTCCAGGTGCTCTGCCGCGCCCACTTAAACCCAACCCCAATCCAACTCGGAAGCAAAAAGGTCTGCTACGCATACTCAATGGAGATAACTCCCATATACCCTTGCGTTCGAACTGGGCCAGCATGGATGACCTTTCCCTAAGCAGGCAGCTGAAAACGCCTCTATCGACACCTTTGAGGGCTCTTCAAACTCGGCGTCGATCCAGCTCTACGTCACCCGAGCGTCGTAGCTCAACACAAACTGCCTCGGATCGACGCAGTTCTAACTTAAGCTCTGTTACTACATCCGACTTTAGTTTTCGCCGTCCATCGATGACAACGCAGTTGCAACGTCGAAAATCCGTACTTCCATCTCCAAGTCCTACAACAAAACGACGACAATCTTTAATATCACCAGCGAGTTTGACTGGTGGTCGAACATCACGTACAAAAATTGCTAAACCTTCCACGCTCTCACCAATCCTAGGCACGCCGAATAAGGACAGCAGTACACCACAAAGTCCAGAGCAAAATGGCGTTGGTTCATTAGCGCCGTCCGAAACGATGTCAGATGTAACTTCGCGACGGGACTCATTTTCGAAAATACCGTTACGTGCATCTCGATCCCGCCCTGGATCCCGATCTTCATCCCCATTGAAAGAGTTCACCGCCCAACTGCCTTTGTCTGATCCAAATTCCAGAGGCACGTCTAGTCGTACTGCCTCCCGTGCAACGGCAAGAACCGATATTTCACAGTCAGCTTCGCGTGCCAATTCTAGACCAGCATCACGGTCTACCTCACGTGCATCTACGCGTCAAATATCGCGTGAGGCTTCCCGAAGCAGCACAAGACCGAACTCACGAATGGAAATGGCGAAAGAAATTGCGAACTCGCGTTCAAACTCAAGAATGAGTATGCGTTCGGTCACTTCACTAGCCGAAAATGTTACACCAGTACCCGTAAAACGAAGCGCAGAACCATCTCCTACACCATCACATCGCCGCAAATCGATTTCTGTCAGCCCTGTTTTAAATAAAAGAGCGCGATCTCGCCGGCAGTCACTCAGTCCACCCAACAAAAAGCGTTCGGGAAGTCGTGGGAGAGAAAAGAAAGTGCGGGATCGATCCGAGTCACGGCAAAGTTCACAATCTCGAATACCTTTGAGAGCTGGTAGCAAAACGAGATCCATACGATCGTCTTCAAAAACAAAAGGAAGCAAGCGATCTACCGGCTCTCGTTCACCAGCAAAATCAAAGCAGGCGAAGGGTATGCATCGGATGTCACCCACGCGAACTCCAACAAATCAACGTACGAAGTCAACAAGTGCCAAAAAAGCACCAAACTCGGTGCATAAACCCGAGTCGAGTGTCAAACGCACGCCATCGTCGGTGAGCAAACAGACGGCGTCTGTGAAAAAGCAGCCGAGTAACTTGCCAAAACCCAGTGGTATGAACCTTAGGCGGGAAACTTCTAATATACGAAAAAATGATACTACGGCAAGTGGTGCAGCTAAATCTGTTCGACGCGAAGCCACAGCGGCAGTAACGAAAACGAGCAGGGCGGGTGCCTCGGCAGCGGCAGTGGCGCTTGCGGCTGGTGGGCTTAAACGGGAAACCACCACCAAATCTTTGGGAAAGGCAACTGCTAAAGGAATAGCGGCAGCGACAAAAAGAAAAGGTGAAAAGAAAATGGGTGCAGAAAAATCCAGTGGAAGCCAAAGTGCCAATAAACCCGAAGAAACTACTCAGGCAGGAGAAGAAAAGTCTGAAGATGGTAGAGAAGCCAACAGCAGTGCTATCGGAATGGAAGCCGCGAAAGCGGCGGCTACGGGTGTTGCCGTCGCCACAACCGCGAAAGGACCTGCAAACGCAAGCTCGGGTAGCACCGGCAGCAGTGGCTCTACTTCAGGTATGAAGAGGCATCCGTCCAATGTGTCTCTTGTGCGTATGGCCTCTAGGATGAGCTTGCTCAGCATGAAGCGCTCCGATAGTAATCTCAGCAAAAAGGCGACCGTTCCCTCAGTTGCTGAAGAAACAGCTAAATCGACGAAAACTAATGGTTAGTAGAAAATGTATCTTTGAATATATTTGCAAATATCTCTCCCTTTTTAAATAAATTCCCAGGAAAACCAGCTAAACTGCAAAAAAGCAACAGCCGCGGACAACTGAGGACACCGGAAAACGTGGCTGCTCTACCCGCTGCCATATTAGAAAAGTCACAGAAGACGCTGGAGAATATACAAAAGACTGTATCCGAGGCAACAGATGAAATTCAGAAAACCATTCACGAAAACCTCACCGACCTGAAAAGTCTCGAAAGCGACATGGGTCGACTTTCGGATAGCGCAGGTTCGCCCACGTCAAGTGTAGCTACAGTGGTGGAGAATAAAGCGGGAACTAAAACTGGTGCTGCTGGTGGGGTAGGCGCTGCGGGAGCAACAGCGCCGGTAAACGCCCCTGCAAACAATTCACAAACAAACGATCAAAGCTCTGTTACTCCGATTGCGTCCACGCAAAGATCTCCCCTACCACCAACACAGCCCATCGAGGCCGACGTTTCTGTGTTGACTGCATCTGCGCATGCCACGCAGCAATCCACAGTGGCTGCAGCGGCGGCTGCAGCAGCCACGACCGGTGCAATGGCGATGTCACATGCAGGCGTGGCGGACGCCACCGTCGAACGGGTTAGTGAACGTGCTATATCAGTTATGCCAGAAGTTGACTGTGACGATGCAAATTTCCAGAATTACGCGTACGATGGCGATGGCGCAGCTGACAAGGCAGCTGATGGAGCGGTGAGTGCAGCAATGAGTGGCGAAACGCATGCGAGGGCCACGGGCGCTAGTGGAATCGGCCAGAAGGAGGTTGGCAGTGGAGGAGGTATCGAAAGCGGCGGCGCACATGGAAATGGTAATGATGGCGACGATATCAAACGGCGTTCACCGGATGGACAAGGCGGTTCGGCAGAAGGCAGCGGGTAAGTGAAAAGATTTGTATTTGCATATGCATTGCATTTAAGCGATTCCCATTTTCCCTGCATGCGCCGGCAGTTGGTTGTGGCCTGTTAGCATACCGGTGCTGGCTCTGCAATCTTAGCGCGAGGGTGTTAGCATGAAGCGGTTATCCAGCTTCGCCGGTTTGTACACATGATCTTTGGAGTCTTACAGGTGCCTAGCTTGTTCCACCTATCTGTAGGCTGCCTACTCAAGTGTTGGTCTATCTCATAATAAAGATGTTTGAGACGTTTTAATATGTCGTTCCGTCGGTCTAAGATCAGACCAATAGCGCTTTTTGCGATCCCATCTGCCACATCATTTCCTTCCACACCTCAATGGCCGGGCAACCAATAAATTCACTCTTTCTATTGCTACCTTGCTGCGAATGACTTTTTGGAGGAAATAAGATATGCTCTTAGCGTTTTTATCGCCGCCTGGCTGTCGCATAAATTAGTTCTTGAATTGTGTCTTGCTTCTGCGTATGCCAGCTCTGCAACTTTCCTTACAGCAAAAACTTGCCAATTGTATTGTTTGCCTGATGTTAAGTTCTGGAGAATAGATTCCAGCTCCCATTCCATTTAACATTTACAGCCGTCCGTGAAGATATTGTAAGCTAGGCGGCTAGGCTTCAATCCACATGGCCACCACTGTTTTCCGTTTATCGTTTGAAACCATCTCTCCCAATTGAACTGCGGAACCATATAGTCAGTGCTAAATGTACTCCTGCTATCAATTAAGCTATACCCTATTCTTGGTATTAAACTGAGTATCCTTTCGAGAACGGCAGTGAGGGTAGTCTTCAGCGCTCCAATGATGCAAGTCGTACCGAGACGCAAGGCAAGGCCAAGTAGCGCCCATCGATTTTTTACAAACGTATATGGCTTTAGCGACCTTCTTCACCCTTTCCTCTGCATTGCGCTTTCACAGCGGTTTGCTGTCCAGTATCCGTACTTCGCGCGGTCTTTCAAGGTCAGCTCAGTATTTCCGAGACTAGGGGGTCACCATGCCTGGACCTTGTAGTTCCTATTAAAAGGTACTGCGTCCGTTTTATCAGCTTTTACCCCCCAGCCCCGCTTGAGTCGCTCTGATTATACTTTTCAGAGTGTTGTTCATGATGCTGCTGATAGTGATGAGACGACACAGACTGCGCGTTTGATAAAGAAGGACCCGAACCAATGTAAAAAGCTCACGTTCCTCCACTTGACCAAGACGAGATGAGAACAGCAATAAGTCGGCTTCAAAACAACAATGCCCCTGGAGCCGACAGTATACCGCCTGAGCTGTTCAAATTTGGTCTGATGAATACATGCCCGAAGATTGGAATCTCATTGTACTCTGTCCAATCCACAAGAAGGGAGATCCCGCGGTTTGCGATAATTATCGCCTTAATATTTCGTGTGAAAGACTAAAGCCCTTCACGAACCAACTGTTTGGGCCATATCTGTGTGGCTTCAGAACTGGTAAGTCCACCATTTACCAGATTTTCACGGCGCGTCAAATCCTGGAGAAGATACTCGATACGCAAATCAACACACACCTTCTTTTTGTCGATGTTAAAGCTGCTTTTGGTAGCACGAAGAGAAGCTGCCTCTACAACGCCATGTCTAGATTTAATAATAATAATAATAGATTGGCGCTTACACATATGTTAGTGTTTGGCCGAGCTTCTCCTCCGATTTGTGGCGTGCGCCTTAATGTTGTCACAC
>JAPVRG010150582.1:0-10165 GCA_029783565.1 Rhagoletis cerasi | reverse complement strand
TGTAAAATACTTGTAACTATGTACATATGTTTGTGCATAAGTTAAATGCATAGGCAGCCATTTCCTGCCCTTTTTATGCCGCCACCCAACGACCTTCCCAGTAGTTCGCTCATTCGCAAAGGACACGCAACTCTTGCAGATAACAATCGGCTGGCTGAACGGCTATACGTACGACTACACTTAACTGTATCGAATCGAATCACTCTCGTCGCCTACGGGTTTTGCAAAGTGCTGTGTCGGCTTTTGCTTGTTGTTTGCCGACTAACAGTTTTAGATACTTTTGGACTTAACTATTTAGTAGACACAATAGATTAGGACGAATTGGGCTAACAAAAGAGAAACGAATGGCGCAGCGAGTCTCTCTTTTTTCATGGCGCGTAAAGTTTTGGAGAGCTTGTTAAGCGCAATTTGGTATTGTTCATATCATAAAGTTAGCTACTTACATGAGAAACGTTTTTTTTACACTACATGTTATACGTCGAATCCTTACGTACATTTGCAAGCCAATTTCATCAAGGATAAGGCTACAAACTGGAATAAAGGATAAAAATAAAGATAAAGATAAAAGCAAAGATAAGGTTAAAAATAAGGATAATAATAAAGATAGGGATAAAAATATGGATTAAGATAAAATGAAGGATAAACGTATAAATAAACATAAAGATAAAAAAAGAATACTGACAAATATAACGTCAAGAATGAAAATAAGGATAAGGATATAAATTATATATAAGGATAAAAATGGATAAATTTAGGATAAGGATAAAAATAAGAATAAGGATGATTGTAGAAGGATAAAATTGGTAAGGATAAGAGGATAATGTTAAGACAATGAGAATGGGAGGATAAGTATAAGAGGATGTGAATAAGAGCATCACGATTAAAGTATAAAGATATAGAATAAGGGTATGAGGACAAAGATAAGATGATAAGGATAAGGAAATGAGGATATAAGAATAAAGAAAAATGTTGTAATAAAAATAAAGATAAGGCTGTGGTTGTGGACAAAAATGATTAAAGATAACTATGAGCAAAAGGATAAGAGTAGGAACGTCAATATCGGAGATATTACTCTCTACTCATAGCTCAAGGACATGGAAGCAGATCACCAGCTTGTCAAGCAGTTTTCTCAAGAGTAATATATATGAAGGGGTTAGAATCAAAAGGATCTAAGTACGTCTGACATTGATTTGAGATAATTAAGGTTAAAGTTGATTAATAATAATAATAATAGATTGGCGCTTACACATATGTTAGTGTTTGGCCGAGCTTCTCCTCCGATTTGTGGCGTGCGCCTTGATGTTGTCACACAAAGGGGAGGGACCTACAGTTTTACGCCGACTCCGAACGGCGATTGTATTTTTATTATAAGCTTTTTCATGGCAGAAGTACCCTCAGAGGTTTGCCATTGCCTGCCGAGGGGCGACCGCTGTTAAGAAAAAACCTTTTTAAAGTTGATTAGTTATTGTCAATTGTGGGTAAATGCATTTAGTACGTTTTTTGCCCGGTCAATAGATGGCACTACAATGGCCGAAATGACTTGGATCTCTTTGTCACCAAATAAACACTATATTTAACTATACAAATATGGGTATAACTTATATTTTCAAAAAATGTCACTTAGACCCTTATGATTCTAACCCCTTCATATATATATGGCTTTTCTTCAAGAAGAATGTCTTCTTATTTTCAGTGGGATTATCTTTTCAATGAAAGCAAAAAATAGAAAACGAAAATGACAAAAGTCTGCGCTGACCTGTCTTCGAACCCGGGACCTACCGAATGACAGTTTACAGCTTTGCCTATTCGGCTACTTTGGTCGTCTTACTGACACTATTCTATTCAATAACATGAATTACTGGTTTTGAATTCAAGACGACGTCACAGACAATTAAGAAGAAATACTTTGCAATGAATTAAGAGCGATGTATTTTGGAATGAATTTCCGTCATCGTTTCGAACGAAAAATTACACTGAAGATGGCACAACGCCGAAACCGGTTTGTCTCCAAACCAAATTTGACAAGCGATGACGGAAACTCGTTCCAAAATACATCATACACCCACCCTGTCGGAAACTACCACAACCAAAAAGAATATATTAAGAGCGATTTTTAAGAGATATTCTCATAAATAAAATCAATAAGAACTTTCACATAAAATCAATAAGAAATCTCTGTAGAATTTTCTTTGTTTTTTCGTTTGTAAGGGGTAACCTTAGCCTAGAAACTTTTCATAGATCATATTTTTCTCTGTGCACTGGGTGTAAAAATAAGATGAATTAATATTATAAAGGGGATAATAAAAGTCTCCTTCAAACTTCAAAAGTGTTATTGAGCTCTATACCACTATTTGTTTCCTTCCAAAGTTGGTCGCCTGGCTGTATTCAAACTGTGTATGTATATACATATGAATATGTATCTCTGCCCTAAGTTTGCCAAATAAGCGTTTTGACATAGCAACATCAATAGTATGTATGAACAAACTATAGTAGATGTGACCAAACTCCGCTACTACCGGCTGTCACCGCTAATAAATACTCGGTGCATACAATCACAGCGCGTCAATATTCTTGTGTGTGGCTTTTTTGCTGCTGCTTTTGGCATTTCGTTCTCCCTTTCTGATAGCCTGTTACTGGTGTTTCAGAGCGCCTGCGGCAAACATTCCACACTTCATGCCACATTCAAACTTTCAATTGCGCCTGTGAGCCTCTTTTTTGCTTCAATTCCTTTTGGCCTTTCACATACGGCACTTGGTTGTGTGCATTCATTTGGCCTTTTGACTCTCACACTTGTTGGATTTTTTTTTGTTTTTTGTTTAGTTGTTTTTAAATTGTGCTCGTATTTTAGCATTTTGTATGTATGTGTGAATGAATATGTTCGCATTTTGGTGTTTTGGCGTGCTAGTAATTTTGTTACACGCGATGTCTGACAAGCACTGACTGGCATCGTTGTGCTGCCGCTGCCGCTGCCGTTGGGTCGATGGTGTAAAACAAAGTTAACTTAGGCGCGCGCTCGCCAGCGCCACACAATCAGCGGCAAGGACTCACTCGAAACACATGGAATAGTGCGCGCAAGCGGAGCAGATGGATGATGAAGTGAATAAGCGTTCGCAAAAAACAGTAGAGATTATTCTTCATTGTATTCTTCTGACTTTAAATGGCTACTAAAGTGTTGTTTTTTATTCTATATCTAGTTGTTGTTGTTGCCTTTTCTGGTCGAATGCGGTGGGTGTTAAGTGTAGTAGCAATCGAGTGAAATGTTGCAGCTTCGTGTTTTTTGTGGCGAGACAAACGCAACGCCAGAAATGTCAAACATTTGTGTTGTCTGATTGAATAGAGGCTTTTGTTGTTGCGCTACAAGGAACCTTGTGTTTGGCTAAAATGGTTTAAAAAAGTGAAAATGAAAGTGTTTCAATAATGCTGCTGAATTTAATGTTTTGCCAAAGATTTTACTTAAGCTACGAGTTTTTGCATTGGACTCTGTCATAAATGGGAGAGCGCGCACTATTTACTGCCGAAAACGTTTTTTAGTTCCAAAAGTTACGGTCTTAAATCAAATTTTTTATAAATAGTGCAAATCCGTGTGATAGTCTTTGAAATATGGGGTAAGACCTGAAGCATATAAAAAATTTGCGATACATGTGATATTTTTTGTTATTTTTAATTAATTTTTGCTCGTAAAGTTTATGCTTTTATTGTGTCGCAGTGATGCATTTTGTCGGTGTTAGCTATACATTGCAGGGGATTGAATAACTTGAACCGCCTAAACTTAGTCGGACAAATTATCGATAGTTGAAGATTTTCAACTACATATATTAATGAGCAATACTGATATTGATATCTATAAAAGATATACACGTCGATAACAATATCAATAACGATGAACATATCGATAACAATGTCGATAACGATGACAATACCGTTATTGTTGTACAATAAATGTAACAATATTAACTGTAAACATACTTCTATCGATAACGATGGCAATATCGATAACGACGAAAATATCGATAACTAGGTTTTCCATTTTGGATCTTTAAAATTTTTTCAGGATCATTAAAGATTTTTCGGGACTATTAAAAATTTTTCGGGACTATTAAAGGTTTTTCGGGATTGTTATAGATTTTTCACTTGGTCCAGCATTTTTCGAGTTAAACGAAGACCGATGGCCTGCCATGCTCACTGGATGTAATGAAAAATCATGCCAAAATGAGATGCGATCCAAACAGCTTTATTGTTTCCATTTTCCATACATTAAAATTTTTACAAATTTATTAAGATAATGACATGGGCCCGTCTCGCGATTATAAAGCTTCGCCAACCTGACTGTATTGTCCCAAAATTGTTAACAGTGGCACAAATAACGAATACGGAGTTACTGCTTTGTCGATTCGTACAAGAAAGCGTATTTGTCGGCGAGATAAAATCGCTGCGCGGTGGCGTCCTGGTTGACAATTTGCGGAACCTTCCAGGCTTTTTCGGTACCCTTCGGAATTTTTCAGAACTTTTCATACGAGGCTGTTCGAGACTCTTCGGAATTTTTTTCCTTTTTTAGGACTCTCCTTGAACGCATTTTTGCTTACCGGAGCTGCCCATTCGTTGAGACTAACTATCGAATTTTAAAATTTTCGTATAGCTGCTAGAAAGTCTCTGTTTTAAGCTCTACCCAGAATTGCGGCGGACGACGGTAAAGCGGTCGGCGGTAAGTGAGCAACGGTTCAGTTGCCGCAGTAAAATCCGTCAGAGTAAACACAATTGCGGCGGACGACGGCCACCTGTATTTCCCCACTTTTTCGATAAGCTTCTCATTATCCATTTCTTTCTACTTTTATTTCTATTTATGAGAATATTTCCACCATTTTAAATATAAAACTGAAATTAATTTAAGTAATAGTCAGATCAATCAACACTCAGTCAAATCTGTGCCGTCGCCGCTGGACGGTAAAAAAAAAATTTAAATCAACCGAAAAACGGCGGCGGTAAAAACGCTGCCGTCGCAATTATGTGCCATTCCATATGTCTCTGTAGTTTTAATTTTGACAGCGGTTAACCGTCGACCGCTTTACCGTCGTCCGCTGCAATTCTTTGTAGAGCTTTACTTCTTTACATCCTTTACATGTGTTATTCTTTAAAATTTTACTAGATAAACTTTTAATTTTTTTTCAGGACTCCATTTTTCTTACAAGGTCACTGTTGCAAAGTCAACCCCTTATCTTTTTCGAATCGCTTGGGGTTTCGAAACTGTTCTAGTTCTAGATTTTCAAACTTCCACTTTCCCAATTCTTATTCAAAGTTATATTAACAGCACATACGCCGTGAAAGTTGCGGTTTTCTTTTATTTGGTGTATCACCCTAATAAGCATGCAATTTCGCTTACATATGTACACTTGTTTACATACATATCTATGTACGCATAATTATATATTATTATTTTCCAACAACACGTAAGGCGAAAATAATGATTGCCACATTCTATGCGATGTAGGTAACTTTTCCATTGCTTTTCAGAAAAGTGTCTGTGGAGGCACTAAATTTTGCCGCTTTATGCTACCTCTTTTTGTCAGCTAATTATGTATGTTTGTAACTACATTTTCCCCACTCACATACGCAATTTATGTGCTCTAATTGTCATTGTCGTTAAAGGCACAGCAAAGCCCTACAAACATTTTAAATTTAACTTCTTGAGCAGAGTGTTGCAAAAAGGAATTTAAAAAATCAAAATCTCATCAAACAACCAAGAAAATACTCACGCTAATTACTTAAATAATTATTTAGGCTTCATTTCCAAGACTAAAATGGAAGTGTTTTATGAAATGAGTTTACATTTATTTTATTTATTGAATAAGCAAAACGTACTGTTCTTATTCTTATAATATGAAGAACTAATCCCTCATTCTCTTCCAGGTTTCGTCACATGCTCAAAATGGCCTTAACTGTGTCATTGCGTCGCGTATTGCTCATGCTGCTGACGGCAACGGTATTCATACTAATGGTTTTATATTGGAATCAAGATGGCATAAAACCGCAAGCCTTCATAGTGGAGAAGTCGATGAAGCGCCGGGCTGATGTTAACAAACGACCGCCAATGTAAGTTTTAGTTTTTTCATTTCCCTTATGTACTTATCTCCTTAAAATTAAAATTGTCTCTCTCACTTTCTTCCCTTTTCATCTCTTCCCCGCAGCCCCGACGAAAAGCTTTGGACCTACAAGTGGGAAAACGAGCGTTGCGTACGACATTCGTATCCCACCAACGATGGTGGTGGGATGTCCACCGATCGTCGCATACCCTTCATGACGTGCGCCATGACTTGCGGCGAAGTTAATATTTGGCCGCATCCTACTATAAAAACTGCCATTAGTTCAGTATCATTGAAATTCACCATGGAAGATGTGCAATTGCGCATGGATACACCGCACAGTTTCGTTGAAAGGCAATTCAAGCAAGCGTTTGCTTATTTTTTAAGCGATCTGCGTCGCATCCAGCGGCTACCCGGTGCAGATGAAGGTTCAGAAGGCGGAGGTGGCGGTACGGTTGGCCGGGATTCGGCTACTGATGCCAACACTGGCGTGCGATCTCAAAGTCCGGAGAGAACACAACAGCAGCAACGTCATAAACGCGCGCGGCGAGATATAGCTGCGGTTTCTGCCGGTGGCAGTGAGTGGGAGGCGGCATCTACATCCCATCATCAGCGTTCGAGGCGGCATGTCGATATTGGTCGTTCGTTGGACAATAGTTTGGGTGAAAATATGGCACCAGCTGCGATTTTGAGTAATGTTTTCAATACCCGTCGCCACTGTGACGTCGATACGCTGCTGGTGCAGGTCGAAGTGCATAAATCCGGCGAAATAAATTTAAGCTTGGACACCGATGAGAGTTATAAACTTTCCGTTGCACGTAAGTAACTGTAATTTTTCTTTCATTATTTTTATTTAAGAGTTTAAAGATTAAAACTTAATTTTTTTTCTTTCCACGAAGATTATGCGGGCATAATATATGTAGTATATTAGGGACTTCTTAAGATCTAGACAAATTTTAATAGAAATAGTATAGCTCTTGTGTCAGTAAGCCTCTCCATCGTATACGTAAATTAGAGCTATGGGTGTGAATTCCGTACATACTTAGTTTTCTTTTTCCCTCTATTGTTAGAGTCGACTAGAAGTAGATAAACGACTACTGAGCGATTATCAATTGTCGATGGTATTGTTAATGTCGATTTGACGTTCAATAAGCGACTGTGAATAGTTTTTAGTCGCTAGTTGAACGACAAATCGACATTTACAATACCATCGACGATCGAAAATCGTTCAATAGCCGTTTATCTACTTTTAGTCGACACTCGCATTAGGGATGTTTATTAATTTGAGAAGACAACCCACTGTCTATGCTACGGATTAATCAATATAAGGTCCAGTCTAGCTGGCTCGTCAGCCTTTTTGTCCCCGGATATTTTTTCGAGTCGAGAGCCCGAAATCGGGAAATGGTCATTGCCGATGCCAGCGACAGACCGCCTTGAACCCTCGTAATTTTGAGTTAAAGTTAGGTTAAAGTTGAGTTAAAAAGATGAGACACTCTGGTTGAGCTTAGAGTAAAGATGTTAAGGAAAAGCCCCTCCTATACGCAAACTTTTTGGATATATCTTCATCAAAAATAATGTCAAGCAGTCGGTAAATTGAGGTTTGATGCTCCTCCTACTTATAGCTGACTTTTAAAGGAGAATAGGAAATACACGTTACCTTCTTTGGGCTATCTGAAGGTATTTCGAGTGTTGTGGTTATTAACCGGGAAAAAATCTTTTCCCCGGGCTCGGAGTTTTCGGGGCCCGGATTTTTCGGATATTTAGTTGGAAGATAAAAATATTTTGCTAAGTTGATAAATTTGATTAAGAAAATTGATTAAAAAATTTGTTTGGGATGGTGTGGGCCCAGCACCGGTGTTTCCCCCCGGTACCGGATTTTCTCTTCGCGGCCCTACAAACATGCATACTTACCTTCTCATACGATTACTATTTTTATTCTAATTTTTCCACTGTAGCAGTCAATATTTTTTTTCAAAACTTTTACTCACCTTCTAACTAATAACCAACTTTATACTTCCAGATGAGCGCCGCACCATCAACGTCCACATCACAGCGAACTCATTCTTTGGCGCTCGCCACGCCCTATCCACGCTACAGCAATTGATCTGGTATGACGACGAAGACAACCTTTTACGCATTCTATCAAAGGCTATCATTATCGATACACCAAGATTTCGCTATCGCGGTCTTATGTTGGATACTTCGCGACACTACTTTTCAGTTGAGGCCCTTAAACGCACCATTGTCGGCATGTCACACGCGAAGCTCAATCGCTTTCATTGGCATATAACCGATTCACAAAGTTTTCCTTATGTGTCCAAATATTTCCCGGAGATGGCGGCACATGGCGCCTACTCCGAACATGAAACCTATACACTTGAGGATGTGCGCGATGTGACTGCGTTTGCGCGGCTACATGGCGTACAGGTCTTGCCAGAGATCGATGCGCCTGCGCACGCTGGTAACGGTTGGGAATGGGGACCTAAACGTGGCCTTGGCGAACTGAGTTTGTGTATAAATCAACAGCCTTGGAGTTTCTACTGTGGTGAACCGCCTTGTGGGCAACTGAATCCTAAAAATAACAATACTTATCTCGTACTACAGCGCCTCTATGAGGAGCTATTGAATGCTACCGGTCCGACAGATTATTTTCATCTCGGTGGCGATGAGGTGAACCTAGAGTGCTGGGGACAGTATTTCAATGACACAGACTTGCGTGGTTTGTGGTGTGATTTTATGCTCAATGCATTGGCACGGTGCGTATGGCAGAAAAGCTGTATTTGCCTGCTTAAGAAGTTGTGATTCTTCTTAGCATGTCTTTTTATTTTGAAAAATATTTTATTTGTTTTGATTATAGACTGAAAATCGCCAACAACAATGTAGAGCCGCGCGTGGTGAGTGTTTGGTCCAGTGGCCTGACGAACACAAAATGTCTTCCGAACAGCCGATTTGCTGTGCAAGTATGGGGCGGCAGTACGTGGCAGGAGAACTATGATCTCATTGATAACGGGTTCAATGTGATCTTCTCACATGTGGACGCCTGGTATCTAGACTGTGGCTTCGGCAATTGGCGTTCAACAGGTGAGTACATGAGCTGATAAACCGAGTAAGAGTATAAATTATATACATTTTTTGTTTGCAGGTGAGGGTGCGTGTTCGCCTTATCGCACTTGGCAGAATGTCTACAAACATAGACCATGGGAGCGTATGCGACTGAATAAAGCGCAACGTAAACAGGTAACTTAATCCCATGGATTAAAGCTAAGTCATTGGGAAGAATTTGAGACAGTTCTTTTAAAGCTTTATGGTGGCATTCAGTTACATGGCACCGTGTGAGAACAATGTGCCGCATTGAATTGAAGGCAGACAGACCGGGGTTGGATTACTGTCTTGCATGGTAGTCCAATTTAGTCGGCGGAGAAAGTAGGAATGCGGCCTCTTAGTACTAATTGCTGCTGCGAGTGGTGATTGCAACGGCAACCGCTTCGCCTTATAATGAGTTTAATTTTCGTCCGAATCGTTTTTAATTTTCACTTATGTACATATATTCACTACGGGCGGATGGAAAAATTTCGTGCGGAATTGTTTTCGGACCAAACTCTTGATAACGCTGATTGTTTATACTTGCCAGATATGCAATGAATTGAAGTTGTGTTGGCAATATCTCCTTGCAGGTGGCTGAGATTCTCCTTGAGTGCCGCAGCGATGTTGCTCTGCCCGAAAAGTTTAAGTTTGAGTGGTTGGTTCTGTAGCAGCCCAACAGGACATGTCAGACAGGAGTAGGTTCTGTTCCTACACCGGAAGAAGTTCAGTTTCATCGTGTAGATGTTGTTGTGATGACATGAGGAAATACTGAGTGGTGGTGCGGAGAGCTGGGTTTTGGTATATGTTGGACCACTGCGTATCGCTGGTGCCCAGGGGCCACACTGGGGCGGTATAGTTCGCTATAGAGCGGTCGATGGCTTTGTAAGTGGAAATAAGAGATGACTAGTCTTCTCTCCGGTTGCTGGCAGCAAGCTTGCTGCTGCGAATCTCGTTGCTTATCTACTATAAGCCTGGCCGAGGAGGAAAAGAGGCTATCTGACTTA
>JAPVRG010150386.1:0-12438 GCA_029783565.1 Rhagoletis cerasi | reverse complement strand
AGGTTTTTTCTTAACAGCGGTCACCCCTCGGCAGGCAATGGCAAACCTCCGAGGGTACTTCTGCCATGAAAAAGCTTCTCACAAAAATACAATCGCCGTTCGGAGTCGGCATAAAACTGTAGGTCCCTCCCCTTTGTGTGACAACATCAAGGCGCACGCCACAAATCGGAGGAGAAGCTAGGCCAAACACTAACGTATGTGTAAGCGCCAAATTATTATTATTATTAAAGTTCTATTTAGTGATGCAGAAACTGAGTTAGTAAAATTTTGTGGAATATGGAGCTAGCCTAGGTCGGCAGTATGTTTAAAAGATGTATAGTACTCAAAAATATCTTCACGACGACCTCTCACACTTTGAAATCGAGAAATAATTTAAAAAGTTAGAAAGAGATTTCGATTTTGGCTGTTTTTAGGACTCGCCAAGGACGAAAATTTTTATGATCCTAAAATCCCCTCAACTGAAGCTTTCAAACTAGAGGGGGTGTTTGCAAACTTTTTTTGCGATCCGGTCTAATGATGCTTTAACCATTCCCGTTAGTTGTTTCTTTTTAAAAGTAAATTTTCAAGTTCAACTTGTTCAGCATTGTCTGAGGACGTAGTCTCAATTAGTTCTATAGTTCTATATCTTGCTTGAATGAACTATTATTACACAGCTATAAGTACATGTGATGTCTTTCCTTTCTCAGAAAGGAACTTAATCAGGACACGAAACTATATTTTCTTCATTTTCTTCTAGATTAGGTTGTTCAACTGACGATATCTCAAAAGTTATTGAAACGATTTGAATGAAACTAATAGAGCTAATTCCCTTCTCCACACCCCAATACTTCCATTCCACGATTTCGTTTTACTCCCCTAGAATGTAGAGAATCGAGTTTGCTGATTGTGGATCCGCAAGTCACCCAATTGGGCCAAAGGCAATGTAGATCATATTGCATGTAGTTTCATACATATACAAAAAAAAAATGCACTTCAAATTCGTTTAGCATTTACATAATTAATTCGCAAATTCTTTTAAGCGCCGTCATTTGCTTAACTGTTTTGAATTGGTTCCAATTGTCTAATATTGGATAATAGCTTTCATACTATAAAAATTCAATTAAATTATTGAAACACCCGCGCTTCATTTTCGTACATACATACATATTTACACACATGTTTAATTCTATGTGACTACCCTGCAGAGAAAACCTGAACTAGTGTATTAAATTTGTAGTTCAGTACTGGTTCTTCGCCGAAAACGAGCCAGTCCGATAGTAACTTGATTTCCACCAGTCCAAAAGAAGCGAAATGTGGTACTTTTATTTTATGTTACTTTTAAAAATAAAATATCGCTAGCTTAGAGTGAAAAGTTGATAGCTCCACTTTTTCTAAAAAATTTTATTTTGATGCAAGAAGCAATAATATTTAAAAATGCATATTTTATTTCTAAATATTTCTATACAGTTATACGCAAATTGGTTAGGTCCAAGATAGACACAAAAAATGTGTTGAGCCCAAAAGAATACAAAAACTTTTCATTAGAAATCTACATCTGAGGTGACAAATTTAGAACTGTTTTGGAATTGTAGAAAAAGTGATGCCGAATTTAGAACTATCAAAAAAGGGATGCAGCCGGGCACCAATCCATTTTTTGTTTACTTTAAGTGAATTTTTATTTGGCCGTTTTTTACGTTCGACGCTGCATCCCTGAAAGTATCGACTGGAAACCCGCTGGGGAAGAGGGAGGCCTCCTCTGCGTTGGAAAGGCCAGGTGGAGGAGGCCTTGGCTTCACTTGGCATTTCCAATTTCCGTCAGTTGGCACAGAAGAGAAACAACTGGCGTGCTTTGTTGGACTCGGCCAAAGCCGCTTAGACGGTTACAGCGCCAATCAAGAAGAAGAAGAAGAACAAGGATTTCAAAGCGGACTAGATCTAAACTGTGGAATTTATAACTGGTTCGGGACTAAAGAAAAGGTAATGCAGCAGGGGACAATTTCCATTTCATATGACTTCGCCCTGTTAAACTCACCAGTTGTTTGCATGCTAAATAGATTTATCGCGAACTAGTAGTGGTTCTAAATGTACTAGAAGCGAACCAATCAATAACTGGAGATTTTCCCTACAGGGTACGTACGTATGTATGTATGTATGTACATGTATGCAAGTGCCATGCCTGGGCTCTCGCATAAGGACTTATCCATTTAAATGAAGATTTGTATGAGACATTGTTAATTTGTCATCGAAATCAATAAAAAACCACTCAATATAGTGAGCAAATATTCCCACAATAATTATACAGCTGACGCGTAGCCAAAGAACTACGTCTACATTTACAAACAGCGACAACTACAGCGAATATGCTAGGCGACATGAGTTCGAATTTCTTAAGCCTTGCTCGCAACAAATTTCCAAACAAATGCCCCCTTTGAGCAAATGAAATCGATAACCCGACACATTGCGCTAGCCCAAAACACGTCGATCGATACGGAACGACTACAGCAAGCGTCCAGAGGCGCAGATGCTTTTGGCCATAGCCGCGGTTATGAGGCGGTCGGTGCTGATGCGGTCTAATTATTCAATTGAACGCTTTTAATTTATTTCAATATAATTGAATTGAAAGATCAAAGACAAGATAAAATACAAATTCATTTAATTTTAATTAACGCAACGATGTGACTTACCACTTAGTGCTCGTTGGCCTATGTATCGGAAAAACACCCACAAGAAATGGTGTATTGGAGAAATGTTAATGGCCAGTTACGGATATATATACATATGCACGTATATACATACATATATAATTATGTATGAATATGAGTAGGTAATGTTCCAATTTAAACCAACTGTTAATAAAACGCTTTGTTGAGTTCTAACATCTGTATTAAGTCACTTTTTACAATTTTTCTATGCACCTGAAAGGTACACAGGAGAGCTCTCTTCAATTACAATTGCAGGACGGCTAGATACATATATCGATAAATAGGAGATTAAGTTACAAAGCACGAGAAGCCGTTACCACACAAGAGTCCTTTTGCGAACCAGCAATGCGTTCCAAAATCTGGTTGCACAAGATACATTCACTATTTCGCTTAAATGATCATAATTTTTATTTTTTTTTTCAAAATTATCATAAGGTCAATCCAAAATGTCGTAGATAGTCAAAAAGTCAAATTCAAAACAATCATAATGTCAATTGACAATATGGTCGTGGGCTTTATGCCACCCCACCGTAAATGCAACGTTAAATATTATTATTACTATAACGAAAATTTCACAATTTGTATCCATAAGCAATTGCAGTTGAAACAAAATTGGTTTTATTTCCAATATTTGCTGTCAATAAAGAAAAACTCAGATTTTGGTATTAATTCCCATTTAAAAATGAAATAAAGCGAATTTTGCTTTATTGCCGTTTGCCTCATAGCAACACCCGCTTCCCCTTCCCTCCAGTACATTAGGGTGGTTGAAATAGATAAAAAGCGAACTACCTGCATTGGTGAAGAATGTTGGAAGTTGGATATTCGTATGTATATACACATGCAAGTATGTACGTTTTTATAAATTGTATGCGTTTAATAAAATATGTAAATAGAAAAAAATTATTCAACATAAGATTTCAAATCAAAGTTGCTACACGCATTCGCAAAAAACCTGCACATGTACATTGTACCTGCATTTATGCACATACGCGCAGCCCGGACGAATGGATGTACATTAGGGTGGCCCAAAAATGCATGGGAGAAAGGTAAAGTCAGAAATTTAATGCTCTCACCCCTAGAATTGTTCTATACCGAAAAAAAGTATACCCCTGTTTTTTTTTTTTAAATCAAAATATATTTGGAGGTCGCTCAAAGCGCTCAAAATTTCCCATGTATGGGGAAAAAAAAGACTTTTCGTAGAAATGGCATAGAATTCATGAAAATCAAAATTTTTCAATCTGAAAACCCTGTTTCTCTTCAAAACACTTCAGAGAATAATGCCCAGTTGTTCATTTAAATATTTTTTGAATGTGGAAAAAATAGTAAGAAATACTTTTTAACGCTTCTTTTTGTGTTTTTGATTTTTTTTGGGTTTTTTCGGAGACTTAAAAAATATGTAGTTAAAATTAAAAAAAGTTTAAGTAAACAATTGGGCATTATTCTCTGAAGTTTTTGAAGAGAAGCAGAGTTTTCAGATTGAAAAATTTTGATTTTCATGCATTCTATGCCATTTCTACGAAAAGTCTTTTTCCCCCCATACAAAATACATGGGAAACTTTGAGCGCTTTGAGCGACCTCTAAATATATTTTGTTTTTAAAATTAAAAAAGAGGGGTATACTTTTTTTCGATATAGAACAATTCTAGGGGTGAGAGCATTAAATTTCTGACTTTACTTTGGACCACCCTAATGTACATACATAGGCATGTACATATGTATATTCGTAAGCATTTATACATAAGCAATTTATTCATGCTAGTATTAATTAATAAAAAAGACAAACGCACTCATATTAACTACGCAGAGTGGTAGAAAAAGTCACAAAGATGAAAGTATTCGATAATGTGGCAGCACGTCAAATGCTAAATGCAGATGGCGGCATCATTGCCACTGTGCAGCAATGATGGGAAGCTGATGGCAGCGACGGCTATGGCTGCGACTATGGCTATGGCAATGGCGATGATGACAACGGTGATGGCGATGGCGACGACGACGACGACGACAGCGACAGCAGGATAGACGGCGTCCAATGGCCGCCACAGACATCATTTTCGCTGTCATTGGATTGCGTCGTGTTCTCCAGCAACATTTGCTCATCTTGCACCTTGCAATGTAAATTTTTTTGACTTCGCTTATCTGCTTGATTCTTTGCATCGCATCGCATCACATTGCCTTGCAATTCATAGCATTGCCAAGCCACAGCATTACGAATTCAAAGCTACAAATCGATAAATATACAAACATCACGTCCTGCTTTCTGCATATGATGTCGTTGTGGTTTTGCTGTTGTTGTTGTTGTTGTTGTTGCTGCTGCTGCTGTTGGCGAATTGCTACCGCTGGTGCTGGTCTTGTTGTTGCATAAAAAACTTGATTGATTGGTTGTCCCAGACGTGCACTTATGTACGTATGCATACAAACGCACATACATATGTACATACTTCAATACATACAAAATATATACATACATAAATGCAGATATTGCATACTTATGTATGTATGTTTGTAAATAAATATGTATGAATTAAAGCAAATAAAATGCAAAGAGGACAACACTTAAAATGGCCACTTGTTACCCAGCCACCACAATTGCATGTACATATTCATATGCAAGCGCTCGCAAACATGCATGCATATATGCATACATACCTACGCATCTACAAACAAACTCGTGCATAGCTTCTCACCAGGCTTATGAGAACATGGTAACAGTAGGCACATTTGTATGCGGACTTGCCTTCATGGGAAGGCTTGCTTGCAAAAGTCCACATTATTACAAATCAATTGCAAAAACGTCTCACCATTTTTCTAATGCCAATATTTATTACAAGCAGCGAATTCATACATATTCATAGGCGTATAAACACCGTTGCCCCATACTTGCATACATACATACATACATACATATGTACAATCACAAATATTTTTGTTTGTATGTTTGTATCTGGGGACTTCGAAATACGGGCGCGAGAATTGCAACTAATATCATTTGCTAAGTGCAAATGTGTGTACGAGGGCAGTTCGATTAGTTAGCAATTGTACATACATACATACGCATGTATGTAGATAATTGGTTGCAGAGCAAAGGAGAACTGGCTGACGGCTCAATGACGCCTAGTGGATAAGTATGTAAGTGACGCATTTGAACAAAAATTATAACACTTAGACAGAGCTTACTGCATAAGAAAATAAGCGTGAATTCATTGTTCAAGTAACATTCGGGCCTATTCCCGTTGGCGTTGTCGTTTCCATGTCGTTGTCGCTTTTATTGCTGATTCGTTCTCAAATGCGATTTGTTAAAATACTTTGAAAGGGGTAAGAGAATTCATCGACAATCGGTTAAATTTAAGTAAGGTCTAGGTCATTCCCTCCACACTGCTGCAGAATTTTGAAGTGAAACTTCTTTGCGGTCGTTGGGCTGTAATTCCAATATCGAATGAAACGAAAAAGCGACAGGAAAAGGGAGGGGATGGCGCGCGTGGTGGGGCAGTCGGACGGAAGGAGACATGGGAGAGAAACGAAAACGCGACAGATTCGGAGTAGGAAAAAACGAGAGGGGTAGCATGTAATCGATATATTTATCGATTTTTTAATCGTAATATTTATCGATATTGTTGTCGATATAATAATCGATAATCTTATCGATATATTTATCGATATAATAATCGATATTGTTATCGATATTACTATCGATATAATAGTGGATATTGTTATCGATATATTTATCGATTAAGTTATCTATTTTTCAGTCTTTATATTTATCGATACATTTTTCGATATTGTTATCTATATAATAATCGGTATTGTCATCGATATATTTATCGATGTTTTATCGATATATTAATCGATATTTTTCCTTTTTTGAGTCATAAGCCACCTTTTCAAAGGCCGGGTCACATATTAACTAGCCTGTCTTTTTATTCACATTTTCTAACCAACGAACTACAGGTATTGATTATGACACAAACTAGATATGTGACATAAGTTTCACTTCGACAGTGTGGCCCAGGCGCCCTTAATTTTTTTTAAAGGAGCCTCTGTGCCGAATAATACCGATTAATGAGCGATTTAGGAGCAGCCGAAATGCCTTTAACTTCTTTTTGGCCATTCTCGGACAGAATTGACGCCACGTGAAGGGGTAGAGAACTTTGCGTAATGGAGAGCTTAGATAAAGGCTGTGTATTTCTCTTAGCGCTTCTTTGCGACTCATTACGTGTGAATATAGGGTGACCCAATTTGAGTTTCCTAGCTTTAATTAAATAAAAAACACACGAAACGTTATATTTTCTTAGTTGTTCATCAATTAGCGGCTGCCGAAGCCGAGGTGCGTATTACCATATACATAGATATATCCGTAATGTTGAGCATAATATAAACGTTAACCCCAAAGCTTTTTGGAATTTCATTAAATCCAAACACTCAAAATCGAATATACCGTCCTCAATGTTTTTTAAGGAAAAGCATGGCTCTTCTCCTGATGAAATAGTTAGTCTTTTCGCTGAATCTTTTAGTGCTAACTTTGTGACTGAACTTGACGGTTGCCTAAATAGTGCTAGTTTTTTGGACTCTCCATTGTGCTTTAGTAGCTTGTGTGTCTCTGAGTGTGATGTTCAAAAGGCAATCGCAGCGCTCAAAGCTTCTGCACAAACTGATGCTGATGGCATGTCATCTTCTCTGTTAAAGAACTGCCGTGCTCTTATAAAACCCTTAACGATTATTTTTAATAAATCACTTTCAACTGGGGTATATCTTCAAGATTGGAAAAAAAACACATATTACACCAATCCTCAAAAGTGGAAATAAGAACGATGTTTCAAATTATAGGCCAATCACGAAGTTGACAACTATTGCTAAACTATTTGAGTGTGTTTTTAAAGTTAAGCTAGATTTTGCTGTTTCAAGTATAATTTCCCCGTCTCAGCATGGTTTTGTGCAGGGTAGATCCACGGTATCTAACCTCGCCATTTCTACTGAGGATTGTCTCGCTAGCTTTGAGGCCGGACTTCAAGTGGACACCATTTATACAGACTTTGCGAAAGCGTTCGAGGTTTCTCACCGAATCTTACTCAACAAATTAGCAGCGTTAGGATTTCATTCTACTTTTCTCAAATGGATTGCGTCGTACCTATCTGGTAGGAGTAGTACAGTCGTTCTTAATAACATCACCTCACAGCCATTTCGTGTAACGTCAGGAGTTCCACAAGGCAGTGTTTTAGGACCGCTTCTTTTCGTTATCTTCATAAATGACATAAGTACTTGCTTTTAACACTCTAAATTCCTGCTTTATGCGGATGATCTCAAAATCTATTCTATTATTTCGAAGGCTGAGGACTCAGTCTTACTACAAACTGATATTGATAGGGTGCACTCTTGGTGTGTGAGTAATCGGCTATATTTAAACGTTAAAAAATGTTACCATATAGTTTTTTCAAAAAAGTGTAACACCATAAACTCGTCTTATTATGTTTCTGGTTCAAAACTAGAGTCAGTTACTAAAGTTAAGGACTTAGGAGTGTTTTTTGACAATAAATTCCTATTTACAGATCATATAAATTACATAGTGGCCAATGGTTATGCTATGCTTGCATTTGTTCGCCGAAACAGTACCTACTTTTCTGATCCCTATACACTCAAGAGGCTGTATATAGCCTTTGTTAGATCTCGTCTAGAATATGCCTCCTTTATATGGCGGCCCTTTCAAATCACATATATTAATAGAATTGAGCGGATACAAAAAGTTTTTATTAAGTTTGCGTTGAGGCCGCTGAATTTCGAAGAGCCCCTTCCTTCATACAACTCTCGTTGCCTTCTTATCAATTTAGATTTACTCCATAGCAGAAGAAAATCTTTGTCTTGTTCTTTTGTCATCAATGTCTTGACAGGTACTATTGACTGTGCTGAAATTTGAAGTAGAATTTGTTTCAATATTCCTGTTCGAAGTCTCAGGAATTTTGACATGTTTTATGTCCAACCCTGTAGATCCAATTATGCTCACAATGCACCAAGGCGAATTAATATAAGGTGATAGCAGGAGTACAAAAACAAAAATTTACATGTATTTTGTTTTTGCTTTGACGGCGTAAACTGCCAAAATCTGTGAGAGTGTGTGTGGAAATGCAAACAAAATTTTTCAATTTGACATTAGAAGCCGTGAGGCGAAACACATACACAAAACCAGCTGATCTAGTAACACCACCTTATATAAATTCGCCTTGCAATGCACCAATCGCACGAACACTAAGGGAGCTTAATGAATTTAAAGATATTGATCTCTCGCTTCCTGGAGTGGTGTTAAGAAACTTATTAAAATTTAGCCTTAGTCGTTAAATTTGCTTGTGCTTAATATTAATGAATTAAATAAATAAATAAATAAATAAAACGCAACAACAAGGATATCTGAGCGAGTGGAGACCTGCCATCGTGGGAGTGAGCGGAGTTCCAGTGGTCTGAATAGGGGAGGGCGAGATTTTTCTTGTGCAGAAGCAGGCATGCACACATACATATTTTCGCCGCGCGGACAATAGCGGCGCGATCGCCACCTCCAAAACCCTTGGAGATCGACCAGCCACCACGACCAACAGCAGAGGAGCTTTCGTTTTTTTTTGTTTGCATGAATTATTTAGTTTTTATACTCACGCATTTAGTTTATGAATTATGAATTAGTTATCATTTTTGCTTAGGTATAATATTGGAATTCGTTTTGTTTAGCTTAAAGTTTTGAATTTTTCTTGAACTTAATTTTTGAGCTTTTTTTAGTCGATTGCTTTCAACCTATCTCACCCCTCGCGCTTAGTTTATCACACTATTGTTTTGCTCATATCTTTTCTTTTTACCGCATCGTTTTTTTTATTTTCGATTTTAATCTTTTGTTAAATGAGCATTCATTTAATGAATTTAACTTGCGATTAATATATAAGTGAATTAAATTAGAATAATCTAAGTTCTTTTAGTTTTTTTGCAATCGTCCACTTCCCACGCACTTCACTTTTTATGCTTTATCATTTAATTCCTTCTATGGCTTAAATCGCCTTTGGTATCTCAACTAACCGCGTTTTTTTTGTTAGTTTCTTTATTACAAAATTCCTCTTAGAACTTGCAATCCGAGTTTCTTTATTTTTATTGATTTATTGCGTTTATCGTGGTTTTATTTGCTTAAAGAAAAAAAAATTTTTCCATTTTTAATTTCATTAATAATTTTATTTTGCTATTTTTTTTGTATCACGACCCGCTCGTTGCCCGCTATCACGAGCGAGTGAAAATATCAGCACGCGAAATAGGCTAACTAACCTGTGGTACACTAATGCGCATATATATTTCGGTTTAGGTGTATATATGTATATGCAATTTCCAGCCCTTTTTCAGCATCCTCTCAATGTGTTGGTACCATCATCGAGGGAGAGCAAAGGTGAGTGGAGAAACTGAATTTCTTTAAATCAGTGATGGGCGCACGCACACAATTACATTTGCGTATGGTGTACAGCATATATGCATCTATATCCCAGTAAGAACCATATCTGTTAACTAATGCGGTATATACGCTTAGTACTACGCATAGTTTGTGTGAGAAATCCAAAAACTTTCCATCATTTTACATAGGACTTCGGGACAAAACTAACGCATACTCGCTGCACGTGTGAACAGTTTTCTCTTTCTTTTACCTAAAATTCGCTATTATGTTATCCTACATGTAGTTGTCTCTTTTCAATCAAATATTATTATACGATAAATAACGTGTTATATAACGCAAAGAATGCCACATGAATATTCCTAATATGCAAATGTGTTGGTTTTTATTGACAATGTTGTAAGTGTATTGGAGAATGCGTTAGGTCGGTTTTGCTGGGTAGATGGGCACACCAATACAGTCTCATTTTGTCTCGGTATTCGTGAATCGCGCTCATTAACAGTTGCAAAGAACGTAAATTTTATAAGAAGCGACAACTCATTATATTTATAGCAAGTGTGAACATCAGGAGCGTGCCTTCTCTTTTGCCTAAATACGTTTTTTGATTGGATGAAAAGAGAAGGCACGCTCCTGATCTTCACACTCGTTAAAATTATAACGAGTTGGCGCTTCTTATAAAATTTACCTTCTTTGACAGTTGCCACTTTTCTATAATTGTACAAAAGTGTGTATTTTTGCGACAACTCGTTATAATTTTAGCGAATGTGAAGATAATGAGCTTGCCTTCTCTTTTCATCCAATCAAAAAGCGTATTTGGGCAAAAGAGAAGGCACGCTCCTGATGTTCACACTTGCTAGAATTATAACGAGTTGTCGCTTCTTATAAAATGCTCGTTGTTTGGCGCGTGTTAGGAAACGCTCTAAAAAATTCATATTTAATTTGTCTTATGGAGATGAAATGAAAATAATAAAATATAATAAAAAATAATAAATAAATAAATACAAATATTGAATTGAAAAATTAATTTTTATAAGTACATACTTCCATGAAAATTTTTTAATTTCATTTCATTAAACTAATGTTTCAAAAAATGATAGTGTATTCAATAACAAAGTTCACAAACTTAAAATTTCTAAACTTTGTGAAAAACTCATTATTCAAAAAATTATACAAATTCTGCGACCAGATTTGGATTCAGCACCAAAAAATCTACAAGAAAAGATGTTTCACTCAGGTGGTAAAATTTTGTTGAACTGTGTTATTCAAATATAAAGAGTTAGAAACTAAAAAACTAAGATGATTAAAAAATTATGGAGCTTTCGCACTTTCTAATTTCATTATCAACTCAGGAATATCTATTTCATCTTGGTACAATTTTACATCAAATCTTTAAGATTCTGATAACAAGCATTGGGCATTACTGGCATTTCTTAAAACTGAAAACTTTAATTGGCATACTCAGACATTTTGGGCATTGTTACATATACAGGTGGCAACCACGCGCTAAAATCATGAATAAAAATATTCTGCGGCGAAGCGTTGTGTTACTCTGGTGAAATCTGAAGCAGACTGAATCGAAATTCGCTGCCACGCAGACGCTACCCACGGGTAGCGTTTTGCCCATCTATGGTGTACAGCGTTGCCATAAGTCAAGATTTATCTTGAAAATGAAGATTTTTTGTGCTGTTTTTTATTAAAAATCTTGAAAATAAGATTTTTTTAAAAAGCAAACTTTTTCACTGAAAATTTCTTCAAAATGAAGATTTTTATGTATGAAGTAAGATTTTTAAGATAAGTTAAAATTGTTAAAATTTTATGCTTACATCATTGTGAGCAGCAAATGAAGGAAGAAGAAAAATGTTGTTTTTGATGAGTATGTTATAGTGGAATTACAATGTAGCAGTGGCAGCGTCATCGGCACTAAAAACTCGAAATTTTTATAAAACTTTGTTGAATTTTCTTAACTTTTGTACAAAGATCGAAGTTTGGACCTACATAAGCTTTCATAAAAAAATAATAAACTTTAAATAAACAAAAGAAAAATAGCCAAAACTTACTAAACTGTCGCGTCCCTAATTATATTTTTGCCACTGTATGCATACAAATGTATATATACGCGGTTTTTCAATGTACATACATATTTTATGCGTAGGTTCCATGGTTCAATAATACAAGGTTATGCAAATTGTGACAGCTCCAATTTGACACTCCTTTATCCAGATTTGTATTTTGGAAGTAGGGAGAAAGGTGAATAATGTGATCGCCCTTTGTGAAAATAGTAGTAGGAAGGTAGGAGAAAAAATTAAACGAGAATTTTGGATTTATTTGGCGTTTTAATGAAAATACTGACCAAAAC
>JAPVRG010150202.1:0-12505 GCA_029783565.1 Rhagoletis cerasi | reverse complement strand
AAATCAAAACCACAAAATATAGGTTATAATTAACATATTTTCCATGTGAACAATAATTTGATTTAGTATATTAAGTAAAATAATATATTTCAAGCATTTTAGATATTTAATTCAATTCAACAATAGTTTTCATCATTTTACACAAATTCACGATCAGTGCCACACGGCAACACTCGATTAGTTTGACAGCACTTGCAGAATAAATAAAAATTGCTAGTGCAGCACGAGCAAAGCGAAATATATTTTCGAAATAGATTTTCGCTCTTTCAGTTGCAGTCACACCTTGCAACTTTTATATCTGAAACTGATTTCCGAAAAGTAACAGAAAGATCTTTCTGGCTGTTCACACATCGAAATAAAATTTCTCTTTCTCAATTTGACAGCGAATTGCGTGCGAAAGACGGAAATATTGCCACGTCTGACAGGCTCTTAACGCAATTTATTGCTTTACAGGCAAGGAATGCATTATAGCTCCACCAGAAGCACCACAAATTCTTTCATCACTAATCTGCAAAGAATAACCACAAATTTATGTATAAAATACATTCACACGATTTCAATTATTTGTTTGCCTCCTTCCATTTTCAATTCACCTTTTTCAGTGTTTTCACTTTTCGTTTATTCTTTGATTTCTTCTTGCACAGCCAGCTGTCAGTTCAGTTTGACACTTTTCAAAATCTTGCCAGCAAAAATTCTTCTTGAAAAAAGAATAAGAGTTTTAGAGGCGTTAGAAAAAAGCCTGCATTCACGATCAGAAAATAAAAAAGTAATAGAAATTTTTCTGTTACTTTTGTGCCCCTGGTTTCAAAATTATCCTTATATTTCATTAATCGACACTGTCCGACAAAATTAAAATTTTTCCACCAATGAATAAATCAAGCACTTTCGGTAAGAAAAGACAAAACAAAAGTGCCGTTTCTCTAGAATAAGTCATTCACGGTTTCTATTTGGTATCCAAAGGTTCTTTGAGCCGCCGCTGAAATCAGTTCTTAAATGGCTTCCTCATTTTGAATTTTTAAAAACTGATTTCTGTTTGTAATCAGCGACGCAAGGAACCTGTGAATATCAAATTTCATGAAAATCTGCCAATTTTAAAAAAATCTATTCGCCATATTGCATCCGCAATTTCGAATTTTTAAAAACTGTCTTTTCCAAGATTTAACGTTTGGCGAATACTTGCTGCATAGTGGATCTACCAGGTCTAAATCCACACTGATAAACCCCAATCAGTTCGTTGACGGTGGGCTTCAGTCTTTCACACAATACACTCGATAAGACCTTATAACCCATGCTTAGAAGGCTGATACTGCGGTAGTTGGCGCGTATAGCGGGGTCGCCTTTCTTGTGGATTGGGCAGAGCACACTTAAATTCCAGTTCTCGGGCATGCGTTCATTTGACCATATTCTGCATAAGAGTTGATCCATGCACCTTATCAACTCATCGCCGCCGTACTTGAATAGCTCGGCTAGCAGGCCATCAGCTCCAGCAGTTTTGTTGTTTTTCAGCCGCGTTATTGCTATTCATACCTCGTCATAGTCAGGCGGTGGGACATCGACTCCATCATCATCGACTGGGGGTTCAAGATCGTCTTGTCCACAACTTTCAGCGATGCTATCATTCAGCAGTGAGGTGGAAAAGTTTTCCCCGCATAATTTAAGTACGTTCTGGACATAGGTCACTAGGTCGCCATGGTTGTTCTTACAGGAATTCGCCCTGGTCTTGATACCTTCCGCAAGTCGCCTAACTCTCTGCTAGAATTTTAGAGCGTTTTTTCTGTCGGCCTGAATTTCCAGCTCTTCGCACTCCCATATTTCGGCATCTCTTCTGCTCCCTATATCTGTCTCACATTGCTCGCGTTGCACCCGATCGCAGTGTGGCTCTGTAGGCGGCATCTCAGCAGCTTCGTGACATTCCTCATCGTTCCAGCCTTTGAATACAAAGTTCAATAAAGTTTAAAAATTACAAGGCAATATTCTAATGACCGATTAAGCATGGGGGTTGTTATTGGTTGTTTCCCCCCATAGACACCTTAAATGACTTTGTATAGAAAAAAAGCAACATAATAGTATTTTTTGTCGCTACTTTTCGAAAACCCTTGATTTTTTTATGGTGCAAAATCGTGTCGGACGGTGTAATACTTTCTATTATTTAGAGATTGGCAAAGCGCTTATTGGGGTGCGTAGTTTCTATCATTAGTAGGCTTAGTAACGCCCATTTTACAATATTTAATAATAAAGTCTCTTCATAATATATAGGGTATACATAAATTTTTAAAGTCTTTGCTCCAATAACCACTGCAATGTCGAAGTTTCTGCCTTTCCACAAATACCGTTATATGGGAGCTAGAAGTGGTTTCATGTCGACTTAAAAAAAGTCAACGCATTGATTAATAAGTACAACATACCTTGGATAAAAGTCAACCTAGGCAGAAAATTTGGTTGAGATGCATCAATTTTTACCTATCGTGTTCACAGACAGACGGACGAACAGACAGGCATGACGCAATCGATTATATTTATATCCAATCTCTCTATTTGATTTTGAAAATTGGATAAAAAATTTAAAGTTATGTATAGATAAGTGCATCAAGTACGAAAATACTGTTGCATTCGACCCGACCTACAACCTGTGCTATGTTATGTTTCGGGTGTATTCCGTTCTTTCTTCCATAGCACTGTGAAATCATTATGAGAGTCCTTATCGTTCCACATGGCTTCTTCATCTTGATTGGTTTTGTAAGCGCCAAAGAAATTTTTGCCAAGTATAACAATTTTTTTTCTTGTGTGCCAAGTAAAGCCAAGTCCTTCTCCACCTAGTCTTTTCATCGCCGAGACCCTCTTCTTCCTCTGATATCTTGCCCTCGAAATTTCGGGTCTAGCTTTTAAGCTCTTTTCTAGCCTTTTTTGTCTTCTGAAAGGTTTTTTTCACTATACATGAATTCATGAATATTGAATGAAAATATTAAGTATAATTATGCCTCAAATGAGATAACAGTGATTGAAAATCAATGAGAAAAACTTCTAATAGTACAACAACTGGGTTCTGGGTAGAAGTGAAGGAATTCCGAAATCGAAAGAAACCCCGTTTCACGAACTTTGCAAACTATATTTTAGTTTTCTTGTTTGGCCATTAGGTAACGCTAAGGTTGAATGGATTTTTAACGCAATAAAAATTATAAAAGACTTTTAAGTATTCAGCGCTATATAAAAGGATTGGAAAAATGCTGTCATGATTTTAAAAGTGATAGATTCATGTGATGTATACAATTCAATTTGTGAAAAATGCAATGTTTAAGAAATACAATTAAATTGTTTGTAACATACTGTTTGCAATGTAAACTATAGTAGAACATAAAACAAATCTTTAAAAAGTTGGCCTTTTTCTAACTTCGGTCTTAGTAGCCTATAGCCCTTTCTGGTTTTTCTTTTAAGCTCAGATAAGTTTTTTACTTACAACCTCTCGGCAACTCTGATCATCAGTGTTATCGTTAATCCCCAAATAAACGAAGCACTCTACTTTTTCGAAATTATAACTGTCAGCAGGGACGTTAATGCAAAGGCGCGAATGCGCTGTTTGATTGTTTAGTGAAAGGACATACTTCGTTTTGTCCAAGTTCACCTCCATACCCATTGGCCTTGATTGCATACCCAACTTGGAAACGGCGGAACGAACGTAGCGTTGCTGAGGGCGCACGGTGTGGAAATTGAACTTTTTTCATGATAAAATCTAGCATCTCGAGAACGAAAACAGCTAGCGAAATAAATTTAACAGCATTTTAAAGATTTTGAGATAGAAAATTCGAGAATAAAATTTCGTTGGATAAAAAAAAATATGTTGACCTCTCAAATGACTTTCAAAATAGGGGTTTTATTTTTTCTTCCTCTTTGACATTAAAACAGTATGCAGTGAGCTTTTAAAAAGTTTTAAACACATATTTTTGCTATTCTTACGTAATGAACTATTAATAAAAATATTTAAAATGCTTTTTTCGGTACTTGTGACCATGGAAATGGATTCCTTGACTCAAAAAAGCCAAAAATATGTATTTAAAACTTTTTAAAAAGTTCACTGCATACTGTTTTCAGGTCAAAAACGGAAAAAAATTACTACTTTTGAAGGTCAGTAGAAAGGTTAATGTAATTTTTTTTACTCAAAGAAATTAATTTTCCTAAGTTCTTTATCTCAAAAGCTTTAAATTGCAGTTAAATTTATTTCGCTAGTTGTTCTGGTTCTTGAGTTATTATATTTTGTCCCGAAAAAAGTTCAAGTTCCACACTGTGGGGTAATAATATCGATGTCCGAATTGGTAATTCTCTGCCTAAACTTTTGGATTTTTTTGAGTTATAGAGTGCAGGACGGATGGATGGTGGACAAACAGACAGATATTGTTCAATTAATACATATTTTTTTATTCTGCACATTTTAGTATGCATATACACATATACATATACGTATATGTAGAGATCTATATCTAGGCTATTATAAACAACCGTTGTATGAACGAAGTTATATGTAATACTTTATGACTAAGGGCGGTCGGCTATAAAAACGACAAAAGTCCACAGATGTATCGCCTTTCAAATATTTGTTTACAAATAAATTGAAATCGACACTGATTAAATGATAAATAAAATTTCGCACATATGTCAAATGCAATAATGAGGATGTATTTATAAACATATCCTTGTACATAGATATGTATGCACATCCAAGTAAAGGTTGGTATGTAAGTTTGTGTTGTTTTATGTGTATATATGCATTTATCAGTGGTTTCTCATGACAATATCAAACAACACACTCTAATCCTGACAAAAGGAGTGGGAAGAATTCAAATCTGCTCATTACGTAGATTCTTATCTAATTTGTGTTTGCAGTAAGCATCTTTATGAATTGGCATTTCTTTTGTTCTCTGTTTGAAGTCAATTTTGAATTCTTTGGTATTTCGTTATAATTATGATGGAGCGATAACGCAAAGATAGAAACGACAAAATAAGCGCCACAAATATGTTGATGGCTGATTGCTGGTTGTGAGAAAACAACCCCAATGATAACTGGTTACCTCGAAATTGGTTTTAACTTTTCGATGTGGGTAATAATTTCATTGGCATATACAAAGATATGTGCGTATGTATGTACATATGTATGTATGCCACTGCAAATATTTATGCCAATTATATGGGGATTATTTGAGAAATGCGTTGACAGCTTGCAGAATAGTTTGTAATACAAGAGCTTGTTCACAAAAATATTTATATATTCACCTAATGTATAAAAAAAGATATATGGGGTGGTTCTTAAATTTAGGACGAAAATTTTTACATCAAATTTCCTAAACCTCAACCCCTACGTCGATACTACTACAGTCGAAGATATCACCTATAAATTTTGGTCCCTATTGGAGATGGTTAAGGCGTGTCGCACAGGGGTCAAAATTCATATTACCCTATGAAGACTCAAAAAACTAAAATAATTTTTTTTTCATCTAATACCCAAACTCGGTAGTGCTATATTCGAAGATATCACATATAAAGTTTGATCCCGACTAAAGACGGTTAAGTTAATTTGAAATTTGACACGCCTTAACCATTCCAATCGGAACCAAAATTGATTGGTGATATACATATTTGACCAAGGCATTACCGATTGAGGGGGTGAGACTGAAAAAATCGTTCGTTTGAACTTAAGGACCACCCTAATGCACATACATACATTGTTGGTAATTAGAATTGAAAAAAGTAGCTAGCAATACTTATCGCTTGAAAATGCTGGGATCAAATACCAATTTAATTTGCTGTACATTGACAATATTTATGATGTTCGATTTCATTCCTGTGACTCCAGCCATGATAAAAACATAGAAGGTAGAACCGCTGAGAAACTTTTTAGGATTTTTGACGTTTGGAAACATAATTTTAAAATTTACTCACAAACCATGGTACAATTATTATAGGTATTGTCTTCCCAGAGAGTTTTGCTTCACATCGAAATTCGTGCTCCCTTATTTTCATTTTGACGCAGTTCAATGTTGATTATTTTACTTTTATTTGGCTTTTCTTTTTGTTTTCGCTCAATTTAATTTTTATAATTTTTCTAAACAAAAGAAAAAACGTTTGAAATGAAGTGAGCCATACAAATTTTGAATTTACTTATTAAGTAAATGTTGTTTTTCGGCTTTGCAAATGAAATAAATTCTCTGCAAGAAGGTTTGTTTAAGAAAATACGTGTACATATATGGTATAAAGGGTATGAAAATATCCCTTTTCTTTGCAGCAAACATTTTAGTGTGGGCAACAATGATGTTTTTAAAATAAGGCAGATCGGAATATGCGCTCTCTGGGAAGTCAATACCTGTAATTATTGTACCATGCTCACAAACAACACAAACATTCTCATTTTCAATCTCAAGCAACAACAATTTTGAATAATTTCAATTTTTTTATTTTAAATTTTGAAAATATTGAAAAATTTTTTCAAATATTGATTGGGCATTTTTTAAATAAAATTTTTTTCAAAAGCTTTTGAATTTTGCGTTATTTAGAATCAATTGTGATCTTTTGCAATCAGCATCTTTTATTTGCGGCATTTTACTGTGCTCTCATTCAGTACAGAGAAATACTACATTAATGTATACGAGGAGTGTCCGATACTGTCGAAACTCGATTGTTTTTCAAGTTTTATTTTCAGTGGTTCCGAGGACTCCTGCTTCTGAACTTAAAAATCAATATGACCTTGCATACTTTTGTATTTTATTTTAAATAACTTATTTACATTACACTTAAGTAGCAAATAATTTCTTTATTTACTATATTTGTAGTAAAAACTCGTTGATCGCCAGGCAAATGACCCTGGCCTGAAGTACTTTTCAACCAATTCGTTTGCGGACGCCTCCAGAGAAGGACCGCCCCCTTGCGTGATCATCAATCGAAAGGTAATATACAAAATTACACTCCTACCTTGTTCACCATATTTTATGCAATAAAGCAAGACAAGGATTATTACTAATACATATCACTATTTCTGGCTTTCTTCAAAAACAAAAAATAAATATCATTGGTGCAACCTTGAGCTAAGTTGCATCAATTGTTTGAAACCATAAAAACTCTCTTTAAAGAAACAGAAACAAAAAAGCAAAAACAAAAGTACGAAGCAAAACAATGCAAAAACCTGAAAACTCCTCTTAAAAACAGAAACAAAATGAAAACAAGACATAAAAAATTAGTTCGTTTCGGCCCCACTACAGACACTCGTCTTTGTGAACGAAAATAATTATTTTTTTTAAATCTACCGGATTTTGTCTTTCATTTAATACCCATATTGTTATTTTATATTGCACTGATTTTTTAAAATAATTTTTGAATTAATGGTATGCTTGAAATTTCAAAGTCTAACTCAGAGAGAAAAACTAAAAACGAAAATGTATTACATTTGGCCCCTTGTTTTGCAACTATTATGCTTTTTTTAGGGCAACAAAAAATTGCTATACAAAATTATTTTTGGCACCTGAAAATTGCTCTTAAACTTGGTGAATTGGCGCTATAAATTAGCTTTACAATTTTTTATTTTTTTTATTTCAGTTTAAATTCTTACAACAGAAAAACTAAAAAAATTTAGAATAACGAAAGGTACTATGAAAAAATTCCTTCATATTGTTGTTGCAGTATACAACAAACGTTTCTGCTAAATTTTTGAACAGAAATCCGTGTCTATTGTCCCGGTAAATACTTTTGTACATCGAAAATGTTATTTTCACGGACGTTACAGGCGCATATTTGAAGGCCAACGCTTCGGAATTGTGACATGAAGTAGGTTTTCCTGCAATTTGGTCAGCAATGCTCTTTATCTCAATGTAGCCTTTGTTTTTCAATAGCAACGAGCAGAGCTTTTCTTCTACCTCTACACATTCAACTCTGTCAATTGTTTTTTTTTTTTGACATCTGCAACCACCTGCAATGACCGACAGTCGCCAGCTTTTTTATGGAATCCACCAGAAAACCGAAGTGATCGATAGATCAGCAAATCCGTAACAATATTAAGGAATACTTTTTCTGATTTTTTTATTTTTCAATTATTACTGAAATTAGCATAAATTGGCATTTATTATGGATTTGGCAATTTTTGTGTCTAACAAATGCACTCCTAGTCTCGCAGTATTCGAAAATAATTGACCAACACGCTAAAAATCGTCAGATTACAAATTTTTTATCCCAATTTGACAGTATTATTACTATATAACCAGGTCGAGATGTGTTTTACTATGTGCATTACTATAGAATATACTATATAGTAAGAAACTTTACAAAATCTGTTCAAGCATAGATGTTGAAGAAATTGATGCTAATATCATTTAAGTCTGGGGATCCCAAATTCCAAACAATAGATGTTAAAGTAACGACCGTTACAATAGAATGGCAGAACTACTACATATATAAACTGGCTGTATTTTCGTTTGGGGCAAGACACTGTCTTTGTTTATATTTCAAACTTAATGTTCTTGGAAAGCCATAAATTTAAAATATCTCAATTAAATAGGCCTTAATTGTCTCTAGAGAATAAAAAACCTATTACTATTACGATTGCATTCGGTATGTAAATATACACATATGTTTGTCTGTTTTTGTAAGCATATCAGCGAGAAGACATGCATTTAATTATGAATAATATTTTACGATTATTAGTATTAATTTCTTTTTTTCAAGTGCATACAAATATGGAAATAAATGTAGCATTCGATTATCAAGAAAACTACGTATTCATACATATACATACATGTATGACAAATCGCTTAAAATGAATCTAAGCAATTGAAGGTTTTTCATGACTTGTGCCCGATTGGTATAAAGATTAACGGAGGAGGCCATAAAGACATCGTGACCCTGACAATGAAATACCATTGAAAGCTATTCGACGCGGACAGCGGGTCTCAATTCGTTAAAGTACAATACTCATACCAAAGGTTATCAATTTATTGAGCAAATCCTCGATAGTTTCCCCAATAACATTACAGCTTCTCCCTCATTTTGAGCATTCATAGCGAGACGTTCTAAATACATATTTCAGTTATTTGCTGCGTTTTGTAATAATCGCTTTCCTTCACATAATCATTCAAGAGATAACAGCAAGTGAGTTGTGCAGCACATAGTACAAGTGTTGGTACATATGTATGTTGTATGTATGTATTAGGTATGTCAATCCCGGGATTATTTGCCAAGAATCACGGGATTTTCGGGATTTATAATTTCTAACGAAGCATATGAAATGGAGTATAATAAGACTAAGTAGGACTTAATATTACTGATTTATTTATGAATTATATTTTAATATTTTTTTGTTAATTGTAGTACTAAAAGTAACTTGAGCTTTGTTAGCAACTAACTACAAATTGTATTAGTTGAATATACATATTGAAATTATTTTTGCAAATATGGATATATGCGAAAATTCTTGCGTTCATTTATTTTTAGGAAATACAAAAACAAAAATATGGCAAGCTTGATTCTCTCACAGCTCTCTAAGTTTTCTAAGGTAAGTTGAGTTTTGGATAACCAGAAACACGTATTGCTGGTATGGTAGGTTGGTCTAAGTTGAATTATATTTTGTCGTAAAGCTTCAGTTAGCCAAGACATAGACTTAATTTTACTTACCTTAAGAAATCGTCAATGATTACTCAACACGTCAACTTAACCCAGAAGCGAAAATATTTTGTTTTTGTATTTTCTTTTTCAGCTGATTGACATTTCGCCGCTTCTATTGCCACATCAAAAAATGCACGCAAAAAAAATGCTTGCGTTCATTTATTTTTAAGGAATACAAAAACAAAAATATGGCAAGCCTGATTCTCTCACCGCTCTCAATTTCCGTAAAAACTTAACTTAGGAATCCAAATCCTACAGCTCTCTAAGTTTTCTAAGGTAAGTTGAGTTTTGGCTAACCAGAAACACGTATTGCTGTATGATAGGTTGGTCTAAGTTGAGTTAAATTATGTCGTAAGTCTTGGCTAACTTACGCTTAATGCTTGATAGTTTTTTTTTAATTTTACTGACAAATTATATAACAAGCATCATGTAAATCCGCATTTCAAAATTTGTACAAGAATTATTTAAAATCACCAAATTCTAGCAACTTCCGCCAAAATTTCAAACTTTTGATTCAGAACTAAAAACAAATAGGTATGCAGTTTTATAGCTCATTAAATTTAAATAGGATAAGGTGGAAATTTTATGTAGCAAAAACTCGCGTTGATTTTTAATAATTTTTTTTTGTTGACGCTAATACGCATTTTCTTCCATATAAAAGGAATAGTCGAGCATACATAGTTTGTATAGAAGAAATTCTATAACACAGTCAGTAAAAAACTTAACAAAAGTCAACGGTATTTTGCAGGCAATAAACTCTACAAAAATTACTGGCCTATAAAATTCCATACCTAAAATTTTTCCAAAATTTCTGAATAAAAAGTTTGACAATTTTGGGTATATTGGTTACATTTGTTGAATTTTCATAATTTTCAAAATTTTCTTAGAAAGTTTGAAATGCGGATTTATATGGTGCTTGTTAAATAATTTGCTAGATTTTTATTAAAAAGATATTAAAAATTAAAAAAAAAAATAGCTAAAAATGATCAAAATAAGGCGCTTCAATTATTTCTGCAACTAGTATATGTATGTATGCCTATGTTGTAAAAAGTTACATTGATTTACTTGATTTTTAATTTTAACATAAATTAAAATGTATTAAGGCCTATTACTTTTCGCTTATTCCGCTCAAATTGTATGAAAAAAATATATGAACTTCTTTCAACCACAAAATACATTTGTTTACTTTTTAAGTTTTTTGCATCGATATTTTTTCGACATTTCTTAAGTTACTCTATCATATATGCAAATGCGTATGAACTTAAATACTTTCTTTGGTTTTGTTACTATTTAATTAAATAATTTTTACTTTAAATAAAAAAGTATATTTAAAACCCAGAAAGAGCTTCTCCAACAATATTGATGCAATTTTTTCGAGTTAAGTTCCAGGGATTGCAATAAGAAGATCCCAAAACTCCCGGGATCGAAAAAATTTACATCCCTAGTATGTATGTATATATGTATGTATCATATGCGTTCGTTCGTATTGGCTGCCACTTGTGTGTTTTGGCATTGTGGTGGATATGTCCTAGTCGTTGCTTGCTACAATTAAGTCGTGGCGTGAAGTCAAGCGTTATGCTTGCTGATTACAGCCAAATATCAATTATGCACATTCTGGCCTTGTGGCGCGATAAGGCGAATGGTTTCACGACGTATGCGTTAATGCACACACACACACACACACATGCGTACATTCCTTTACTTGCCTTAAGAAAGCGAATGTACTCAAACGCTTACTGTGGGATTTCGGTTGACCTTTGAGATATCCTTTTTATTGCCGGCAAGTAAATAGTCAATATTAAGCGCGATAACCACAACGATGCGTCTTCTTCGTTAACAAAAAAATACATTCAAAAGCGGGGTACTACGAGACACAAGTGTGTAGTTAGCAGTTAAGTGGCAACAAATTTCAGATTTCTTAATTGTTTCAAAAAAAAATCTAATGATTATATGAAACTTGGCGGTCGTTCACCGTAAAAGATAAGAATGCTTGTGATAGAAAATGTTAGGGAAAATGATGTGGAAAAATTGAATTAACTTTGTTTTTAAATCATCACACCATAAACTGAGAAAATCGTTGACGCACATAAATACCCTCTGGAAATTATACGTATCCGAAATTTCCTCTACGATTGCCTTTGAAATTCATAATTTTTTGAAATCTTACTGATATTATAGATTAATGTGAAAGTTTGTATGTTTGGATGTTTGTTACTTAATCACCCAATAACGGCTAAACGGATTGGAATGAAATTTGGCACGTAGTGTACATTTTATACCGAAAAACTGTTAGGATTTTGGAAAAGGTGGCGTGGCAAGGACCGATCTATTCGAACCATTTTCTCCCGTCATTCTTAACCGAATTGAATGATTATTTTACTGTTCGAAAGGTGTTTTAAGGCGCAAATCAATCGGGTATAGGCTGGTATGTATGTATTTAGATGCATATGCACATTAGGGTGGTCCAAAATAAGTAAAGTCGGAAATTTAATGCTCTCACCCCCTAGGATTGTTGTATAACGAAAAAAAGTATACCCCTGTTTTTATACCTTTCATGAGCATGAAATGGTATTATAACTTTGGTCCGATGTTTGTAAGTACCAGAACAAGAAGAGATAGACCCATCAAAATGTATACTTATATGATCAGGAAGTCGAGCTGAATCGATTTAGCCATGTCCGTCTGTCCGTCTGTCCGTCTGTCCGTCTGTTTGTATACAATCTAGTCCCTCAGTTTTTGAGATATCCGAATGAAATTTGGTGAGCGAGTGTATTTTTGTAATGTATTAATCATTTGTCGGAACCGGTAAAATCGGACCACTATAACATATAGCTCCCATACAACTGATTGTTCAGATTAAAGACTTTTCGTT
>JAPVRG010150138.1:0-13446 GCA_029783565.1 Rhagoletis cerasi | reverse complement strand
AAATAAAAACTGTTCAAGCTTTTATGAATCGGTTATTTAAGCGTGCGACGTCATTTACTTTTCATTCCACTAAGTCTAAAGTTTCCGACTTGAAGCCGCGAAAATTTTGCGATATACGATTGTGAGAGCGCGAAAATATTCGGTTTGGAAAGTAAAACGCAAAATGTTTGCGATTTCGGAAATGGGAGCCCGGCTGTATATTTTTATCTACGAAAATTTAAATTTCCAAGTGTTCACTGTGTTGTGTTTTGACAGAATTGTGGTACAGTGCTGTATTTTGACAAAATTGTATCAAAATTGTCGATGTAGTACCAATGTATTTTTGGCTTCCAAAATGTACCAAAAAAGTACAATTGTACCATCATTTTCATCACTGATGTTGGTTCGTTGCTGTCTGATCAACGACTGATTCACTGAGCGTAATAATATGTGTGATGAGCGCACTGCTCGCACGAGTAACAGGCTAACCTAATATTCGCGGCTAGCGTTTTGGTACGCACGCCGTCTAATTTGTTTATTTGCGTCACCCGAAATTGGCTTGCGTGCGTTTGCATTTGATCAGTGTTGCGGCGAGCTCAAAAAAAATTGTATCAATTTCCAAGCAAAAAAGTATCAAATAAAATGTTACCATTAAAAAGCTTTTTAAATATAATTTCTTTTAATAAAAACGGAAAATGCACTAAGAAAAAAGTGAAATGATTTTATTCAAACAGAGTCATGTTCGGTTTTTCCACGTTAGCGATTTAAAATTTTTTAACAGAAAAAGTATTTCTTAAATAAACTTAAAAATAAATGGGTTTATATGATTGTAAGAAATTTGATTCAAACTAAAGAAGAGCTTGCCACTATTTGTTAGCTTTCAGGAAGGTTTGGTTTGGTTTTTGTTAATTAAGAAAAAGCATCTGTGAAGTGCAGATCGAAATCGTATTCAATCGAAAAAATATCTGTTTAAAGTAAACAAAATATCATTTGCCGTGAAATCATATGTGTTTTAGTTTTAAACAAAAACGATATGGTTTATATTTTTCTCAGTATGTGTATGTCTATTTGCATATCAACCAAAAACTTATCATAATTCATACCCTCAAATACATATGTATGTTGAATATGCATACATTCATATTCATATCTTTATATACGAGTACAGCCACACAATTTTTCAATCTTATCCAAAAATATGTATAAATGCAGAGCTGTTTTGCGCTTACATATTTACAAGACGTATGGAAAAAATAAAGGGTTGTATTTCCCTTGCAAGAGTTTCCAAATCAAACTTATAAATACATATAAAATTTCAAGACTTTAAATGAAAGGAAAAAACTAAGTTTTCCTTTAAACTCGTAATATTATTCATAGTTTTCACAAATCCATTCTTACCAAGTAAAAGTATCGAAATTTGGCATTAGTGAGCAAAAAAGTATTAAAGTATTAAATCAGAAAATTTAAAAAGAAAAGTATCAAACATGATACAGTTGTATCAAAACGGCAACACTGCATTTGATTTTACTGAGCGAAACGTCAAATCAAAATCTCACGCAGAGCAAAAATTGGAAATTGAGTTAGCTTCTTACGCACGCCGTTCAATTTCGGTTGGTCCCATTCAAGTTGTATGTGCATGAGAAATTTTTGACAGTAAATTGACGGCGTGCGTGAATATTAGGTTAGCCTGTAAGACTGGCTTTCACAATATCAAATTCAGTGGCATATGTCGTCAAATGAGTGAAAACACATTGTCAAATGGGACTAAAAAACGGTATATCGATTAATTTATATCTAAAGAGGACCTCAGTCATGTTCATGCGCTGCTAAATCGGCTATTTTCGCTTTTTTTGCCCATATAATCGGTAAAAGTATGAATAAAGGAGATAGAGTTGTGTCATAATGAAAACCAGCCTATAGTGTATAAGTACATCAAAATAAAAGTTTGTATAATTGCTTGAAATTCTTATTTATTGGCGATGTAACCGCCTAAGCGATTTTGGCCGAGTCCAAAACAGCACGCCAGTCATTTCTCTTCTGTGCCAACTGACGCCAATTGGAAATGCCAAGTCCTTCTCCACCTGGTCTTTCCAACGCAGAGAAGGCCTTCCCCTTCCTCTGTTACCAGCATCGTGTCCCGTGTTGAATACTTTCAAAGCAGGAGCCTTTCTGTCCATTCGAGCGACATGACCTAGCCAGCGGAGCCGCTGTATCTTAACTCGCTGCACTATGTCTACATCGTTGTAAAGCTCATACAGTTCATCGTTAAATTGTCTGCACTTGTTGGCAAGAGTGATTCTCCGTTGGATTTCAAGGCTGACACTATTATTGGTGTTAATTCTGGTTCCCAAATAAACGAAGTTGTCTACTTTTTCAAACTTGTAACTGTCAACAGTGACGTGGGTGCCAAGACAAGTATGCTCTGACTGTTTGTGTGATGACAGGAGATACTTCTTTTGTCCTCGTTCACTACCAGACCCATTCGTTTTGCTTCTCTATCTGATCCCGAGAAGGCAGAACAGAAGTAGCCCTTGTTTTTACCGATAATGTCGATGTCGTCGGTATACGCCAGCAATTGCACGCTCTTGCAAAATATTGTGCCTGAGCGGTGCAGATCTGCGGCTCTTATTATCTTCTCCAGCATCAGATTAAAGAAATCACACCAAAGCTAGTCACCTTGTCTGAAACCTCGCTTCGTATCAAACGGCTCAGAGAGGTCCTTCCCAATTCTGACGGAGCTGGTGGTATTGCTCAACGTCACTTTACACAGCCGTATTAGTTTCGCGGGGCATATCGCGGCATAAAGACAACTTCTTTTCGTGCTATCGAAAGCGGCTTTGAAATCGACAAAAAGGTGGTGTGTGTCGATCCTATTCTCGCGGGTCTTTTCCAAGATTTGGCGCATTGTGAATATCTGATCTATGGTGGATTTGCCAGGTCTAAAGCCACACTGATAAGGTACAATCAGCTCGTTGACGGTGGGCTTCAGTCTTTCACACAATACACTCGATAAGACCTTGTAACATATGCTTAGAAGGCTGATTCCGCGGTAGTTGGCGCGTACGGCGGGGTCGCCTTCCTTGTGGATTGGGCAGAGCACACTTAAATTCCAGGCGTCGAGCATGCGTTCATCTGACCATATTCTGCATAAGAGTTGATGCATGCACCTTATCAGCTCTTCGCCGCCATACTTCAATAGCTCAGCTGGCAGGCCGTCAGCTCCAGAAGCTTTGTTGTTTTTCAGCCGCGTAATTGCTATACGTACCTCGTCATAGTCAGGCGGTGGGACATCAACTCCATCGTCATCGACTGGGGGCTCGGGTTCTTCTTCTCCACTACTTTCAGTGCTGTTGCTTTTCAATAGAGTGGGAAAGTGTTCCCTCCATAATTTAAGTACGTTCTGGACATCGGTCACTAGGTCGCCATGGTTGTCCTTACAGGAGTTCGCACTGGTCTTGAAACCTTCCGTAAGTCGCCTAACTCTGCTTGAAATTAGTTTTGTTTTATTTCCATAGTGTAGAAAAACTATGCGTATCGATGCATCGACAAATATCAATGTAAGTTTCGATGCATAGATGCGAGGAAAACATCGATGTATTTTTGCCACTGACATCCCTAATCCAAATATCGTGTAACAGGCGCCTTAAGGCTCTGTTATGCATACTTCGCACTGCATTGCATGGCATTTCATTTTACGTATAAATCAAAAATCAATAAAGTTTTACATAAGTGATGCTGTGCGTTGGGTAACCGCTTACACTCAAAGCTTATTTAACAGATTTCTTACGTGAAAACTAACACGCAATGCCAAGTATGCATAACAGACCCTTTAAGACTGGTTTTCACAATGTCAAATTCAGCGGCATTTGTCAAATGGGACTAAAAAATGGTATATTGATTAATTTATATCAGTCATGTTCAGCGGTGCTAAATAGGCTATTTCCCCGTTTTTTTACCCATAATATAATCGGTAAAGGTATAGATAAATGACAAAAATAAAACACGTGCGAGCTGCTTTACAGTCTTAGAGAGAAGGAGTGTCTAATCATATACTTAAGATGTCAAAATTAAGTTTCATATATATATATGTACATAGTACAGTGTTGTATAACGTAAACATTTTTGTTCTATGCGGTTTCTTATTTCAACACCCTCACTTGGTGAATTAACAATTATTTAAAATTCAGAATGATACAAATTTTGTTTCTTAATATGAATACAAAAAAATGTGTACTAATAATCGAAATATTTTTAAATTTTGGATTTTCAGCATTATCCACATTGATTGAACCAAAACTGGTGTTTGTCCCTAGAAACTGCTTTGGTTGTTGTTGTTTTTGTTGTTGTAGCGGCTACAACAACCCCGCCCAGATCGGTTGATATCTTTGTCGTTGTCGTCAAGCTCAACTAACAGAAGAACCAAGAAACGTGCAGCCTCTATGTGGTCTGTCCACAGGGACGAAGGCGTTAGTTGTGTGGGGTTTTCCGGGCATACGAAGAGATGTTTCGAGTCGTGGGATGTCCCGTGCTTTGGTCAAGTTTTCCGCTGCCATTTCTTCAGAAGGAATGTATTTAATCTATACGACACCCTCGTTATTAATGTCTCTGATGTGATGGTGCCTGACATCAATAGGCTTGGTGCGATTTCTGAATCCCTCCACTTCAGCTAATTCGACTGAGCTAATATTGTCACCATTGATCGGTATGGTATTGGTAGAACTACGATCGATTTCATTGGCAAATTGTTTTAGCCAAAGTTCTTCTCTTACTGCGGCTGCCATCGACAAATATTATATATCTATATAAATATATATATATCGGTTCTAGCTTCCATACTTTTTAGCTCCCATACTTTTTAACATTTATATTAATGACATAAATACAGTATTGAAACATTGTAAGATAAAGCTGTTTGCTGACGATACTCTTTTAACGTCACTGATAGAAATCTACCTAGGGCGATGTCAAAGATGCCAGATGATCTTGATTGCTTATACAAATGGCTGTGTGCTAATAAACTAAAGTTAAATGTGGAAAAGACAAAGTTTATGATTCTATCCAGAGCAGTTAATGTTAGCCCCGTAAGCTCCAGCTTACAAATTAAAGAAAAAATTGAGGAAGTAAAAACGATTAAGTATCTAGGTACACACATAGATAATAAGTTAAAATTTGAGGAGCACATTGACTACACAGTTAATAAAATTGAGAAAAAAATGGTCCCATGAAAAGATCATGTATCTGGGAAGGAGGTATAAAACCCTGATCTATAGATCAATAGTTGAACCACATTTCATATATTGTCCAACGGTCTTTTTCATAGCTAGCGACACACGAATTGATAAACTCCAAAAAATACAAAACAGCTATGCGATTTATTTTGAATAAGCGTTATGATACACCCATACAAGAAATGATTTCAGATTTGAAGTGGCTGAGCGTGAAACAGCAAATATTCTATCATGCTATGAAATTCGTGTTTAGTATAAAGCAAGACATGCTGCCGGATTATCTAAGCGATAACCTCCGATACATAAATGAAACTCGCTCATATTTGCTCAGGGAAAACAATAGCTTCAGACTGCCGCTATATAAAACAGAAGTAGGCAAGAAAAATATATTCTATAAAGGATTAAAATGTTTTATCGAATTGCCAACTCAAATAAAAAATTGTGAAAATATTGCCATTTTTAAGAGGCTGCTATTCAATCACTGCAGAACATTGCCTATTAGATAGAAAAGTTCGGCATAGAAACCAGTCCTTTCCATCCGTTCTTACAGGGCGACTCTGGATCCCGTCCATTCAGATCGCCTGCCTGCAAAGAAATCTATATATAGGGCGGCTTGGAAACCAGTCCTTTTCAACCGAACAAATCAGTGCGACTCTGGGTCTCGTCAGATCACCTGCCCATAAATGAATGTATACACAGGGCGGCTTGGAAACTAGTCCTTTCCGTGTCCTTTCAGACCGCCTACCCATGCATTTACAGCGTTGCTCGGAATCTCGTCCATTCCGACAGCATCAAAAATATTCTAATGTTAGGTATCTATACATAGTCCATGTTATAGCTGATAAGAAAATTTGGGGAAAAAAATGTTAAGGAAAACAAACAACACACCTTACTGCACAAACACATGTATAGGTATTAATTTTGTAATATATGTATGTAAGTTACACATGCATATATTTGTATATTGTATATTATAGATCAAAAGACCGTAACTAATAAATAAATAAATATTCTGCTTCAGTTGTCGATGAAGCCACAGTTGGATGACGCTTGCTATGCAAAGTCACTGCGATATTCTATAATTTAAAGATGTATCCAGTACACGACCTTCTCTTGTCAACATCTGAGGCGTAATCAGCATCGCAAAAACCATATATTTATATTTCTTTGGAATAACGCAATTTCAAATCAGCGTTCCCTTTTCTTCTTCTTCTTTATTGGCGCTGTAACCACCTCAAGGCGAATTTATACAAGGTGGTAGCAACATTACAAAAACAACAATCCCATCTACTTTGTTTGTGTATTTTCCTGGGCATAATGTCAAAATCTGAATTCGCCGCATGTATTTTGTTTTTGCTTTTCTCGGGAACGCTGTCAAATCAGTAAAAGCAAAAACAAAATACATGTAAGCCAAATGAAAGAACAAGAAATTAGCTTGCCGGATAACATCACCTTGTATAAATTCGCCTTGTAACCGCCTAAGCGATTTTGGCCAAGTCCAAAACAGCACGCCAGACATTTCTCTTCTGTGCCAACTGACGCCGATTGGAAATGCCAAGTGAACCCATGTCATCCACCTGGTCTTTCCAACGCAGAGGAGGCCTTCCTCTTTCTCTGTTACCAGCATCGTGACCCGCGTTGAATACTTTCAGAGCAGGAGCGTTTCTGTCCATTCGAACTACATGACCTACTCCAGTGAGCAAAATGGTTACTACTAAAACGACTTACGTCGTTCACAGCGAACGCAATATCTGGTCGTGTGCCTTGTGACAAATTTAGCAAGCATCCAACTGCTTCTTGAGTATACGCTTGAGTTCGCTCTCTGTGGAATTGTTGTTCGAACCAAAATCCTTCGAAAGTTTGACATTTGGATCGCTCGGAGTGGATATAGGTTTACAATTTTCCATTTGAAACCGTTCAAGTACTTTAATGTACGCAGACTGGTGCAATTCAATGTAATCGACCCACAGAAGGGTATTTGGCCGATTTAAAGTATAAACAGAACCAATTCGCTAAGAGAATTTCGTCGGGCGGAGCGATTCCGTCGGGTGACATTGGCCCAACTAAATCTGGCAAATAACCGGAACGACCCAGATTCATATCTGGCCAAGGACTGTCACTCTCGGATCACTCCCCAAAAACTTTGGGGAATTGTATGCGGTTACAACAACAACAACAACAAGGATAAAATGATACGAAACTCTTTTTTTCGTGAGAGCGCTCTTACAATGTGCATTTTTTATAACATCTTCCAATATTGCCACTACACCGAAAAACATAGGGGGTGTTTTCTTAGGTTAATTTTTGGGATTTTTTTTATAAGACAAAACAAGCAAAAATTTTTTGAATTTTTGTATATTCTTTATTATTTAGTGTTATAAAGTTCTTAAACTACCTCTAAAAACGCTTTTACTTAAAAATACTATCTTTTAGCAAGACTTTTCAAAGTGAATGCAAGAATTCCTTTGAATTTGAATAGGTACATTTTGTGTATTTCTAGTGGCAGCTCGCTATTTTACGTTGTCAGCTGTTCATTCTAACTTTATTAGGCAGTGCTGCCAAGTCAGAAAACGAGTTTAAGTTAGATTCTCAGAAGACAAATGAGACAGTTTCGTATCTTTTTATCCTTAACCGGGTGTCTCAGAAGTCGAAGCCGGAAACGGGTGACAGGCCAAGTCATAATAGTAATCAGAAAAAAAACTGTCTTGTATTTTTAAAATCATAGGCATTCTACTTTTTTGCAGTTTTATTCTTATTATGTAATTCTGAGTAATGCTTCTGTAAATGGTTGACACTTTTTGCCAACAGTATACAGTAATCCAAATGAGCAAAACAAAAAATGTATATAGTTATGCTTATTTTATTGTATTGGTTGAATTTGTTCACAAGTTGTCATTTGCGTTACCCAAATGAATTTAATTTCTTCTTGTGAAAAATATTTTCAACTTTCCTACAATAAAATAAATTGAAAAACCAAATGCCAAGCAATTCGTGCTTTTCAAATGTCGAATTCATTTGCGCATAAAATATTAAAACAAAAGCAGTACAATAAAAAACTGTATAAAATGTCAACGTAAATTAGAGTTTTATTAAAAACGTTAAATTAATACTTAAACTTACCTCAATAATCCTTAAATAAATAGGTCTAGGACGCTTTCTAAATAGAAACAAGTAAAACCAGGGTTGTCTTCGGCTATGTCGAAGGCTTAATACCTTTCATGAACATCAGAAAATTTTTCTTTAACAGATCACTGCATGTGAAATTATTTGTTGGGAGGCTAAACAAAATTTTTATATTCATAGCATACATAGATAGAGGAGTTACATAAAGTAAAACCCCGTGAACAATCAGACCCGATGTTTGTCATTTTCACTGTAAGTATTCTGTTGATAATGAGTAATAATAGTACGAAATTTCATGTTCCTAGCTGCATAAATGGAGGAGTTATAACGAAAAATCTCATATCTGAACAATCAGTTGTATGGGGGCTATAGGTTATAGTGACCCGATCTTTGACATTTTAACTGTAAGTATTCTGTTGATAATGAGTAATAATAGTGCAAATTTGCATGTTCCTAGCTGCATAAATGGAGGAGTTATAACGAAAAATCTCATATCTGAACAATCAGTTGTATGGGAGCTATGTGCATAGTGGTCCAATTTTACCAGTGGTATATCTAGAGCAACATCGCAAAAAAATTATAGAAAAAAAGTTGTTTCTTAACAGCGGTCGCCCCTCGGCAGGCAATGGCAAACCTCCGATCGTATTTCTGCCATGAAAAAAAGATTTTCATAAAAATACAAACACCGTTCGGAGTCAGCGTAAAACTGTAGGTCCCTCTCCTTTGTGTGACATCATCAAGGCTTACGCCTCAAATCGGAGGAGAAGCTCGGCCAAACACTGACACATTGTGCAAGCGCCAATCTATTTGTTACCGACAAAAACTACTGCCGAGCAGTAAATATCATCCATCCTCTTATTTGCGTATCTTATCATTATTTCATTATTTTCCTATTCGTTTATACTTATCACAGGAATTGTATATCTTATTTTATGCAATATCTCATTATTTGCTTGTATAGATCAAGGGTGGCCATTTCATAGGCACGCGTGCCAAATTTTTCTCTGCTGCTTTCACATGTACACGAAAAAAACTGCGCTGCTTTAACACATACATAACATCGTGCTCAATCGATGCGCAACTTTCAAGCAATCAAGTCGCTGCAAGACAGGATAAAAATTTTTAATATGGATTCGGAAGTAGAGTTTTTACTCACTACTAATGGAAAGGGAGGGCACATTGTTTGGTGTGTCATAAAGAAATTGCACGGGCGACAAAATTTTTTGTTAAGCGCCATTACAGTACATGCCATGCTACGGAATATGATGGAATGTTGAATGTGGAGAGGGAAAATTTGGTTTTGCGATTAAAGGGGGCGTTAAAACCAGGTTTTCTCAATAAAAATTGCGAATCGAACTGGAGCAAAGCTAAAGCACCTTCTTATATGGTCGTTATAGCTCTAGCGAAACAATGCCGTCCATAAACAGGCGGAATATTTTTTAAAGACCTTTGTCAAGGCACATTGAAATATTTTGGCAAACAAGAAGAGTTCGTTAAAATCTTCAATATGATTTCTTTATCAAAATCAAGTGTGTAAACCAATATTACCAAAAATTTATTTTCTTTTACTTAAAATTATGAAGATTAATACAACTTAATTTAACTATGTATTTGCTTTAATTTTAAATTTAATACAAATTTCAACAAGAAATTAAAGCTAATTAAACTATATTAAAAGGTTAATTCATCAATATAACTTCTAGCTATTTACATAATAAAAAAATCCCTTTTTCTTATAATTTGCAAATCGAAACCGTTGACAACACTGTTTGCATCAGACGCCAGAGCGACTTCTTCTCTTCATTCTCTCATCGTCTAGCAAAATTGAAATATATGGTTGTGTGAGTTTTGGCCACCTCTGGTATAGATACATATCTGTGACAATATATTATAACATCTTAAGTCCAGTTAAGTCAAAATCGAGTTGCAGGTATATTCTGCACGTTACTGAAAATTTTGTAACCGGAAAATTTTATTTCAAAAAAAATGTTACCAGTTCTTGCAATTCAGCTATGAAGAATTGTGGAAATTCTGGCATTGCATATTTAACGGGCCATTTTTTTTGATACCAGCTTATGAGATGGTAACAGGGTCTAACTTTATTTACCGGTAACAAAATTTTTATTACCAGCGCAGAATATACCTGTTAATGTCATTTTCTGGTTCGTCTTCTTACAATCCACATTCAGATCCAATTCGTTTTCAAATACTCCGTTTTTCGAACAAGTTATCACGGTTAACTTTTCAACGTCCATACTTTTTGAATATATTTCCTACGGCAAAATATCTTAAGTAAAGCTAAGTTTTTTGAAATGTCATCGGTTTTTAAAGATTATTTCCTAAAAACTTATGTCAACATAAATTCAATATTTACTAGACAACTTTTAGCAGATTTAATATAATGAAACATCATATGTTTCATTAAGCGTTTATGCATAAAATAACTTTCCATCACTTTAATGGACATAAGTGCTTATGATAAAATTAATATTATCAAATAGGTAAAATGTGTCGTTTTGCAGAACATCTTAAGTCTAGTTACAATGCTCTGCTAAGTTTTGGTTTGACGATAACGGTGTTTTAAATCAACACAAGATTGTTTTTGTGCGTCTTCATTTCGTCTTTTTTTCTACATAAGCTGTTCAGTTTCTGAAGGGCTGTTGAGTTGTTAAGATTATTCGTTTATAAAAATGGAAAGTGAAAATATATTTGGCATATTAGACATTAACAATGTGAGTAATGTTGATTTGTCTAGTGGTGCTTCGGTTGGTGATCCTAGTTTTAATATAAGTAATTGTACTGCGCCCAGCTCAGATGCAGAAAGCGAAGTTGTAAGTGTTGTACTAAACTCATTTATTGGCTGGTTATAATAAAAATTTATGTAAATTTAGGAAAATTCGAAAAGTGTTGCAAATGAAGTGGTGCTAAAGAAAACCTCACACACGTCGCGAAAAGAATTAAGAAACCTCGGGGAAAGTTATACTTCAACAGCTGGAAAAATTGTTCCTGCTCGTTTTGTGCTCTCGCTGGAATCTTGCAGAAAAATATGCGCTGATAGAATAACATACGAGGAACAGCAATTAATACACAAGCAGCATTGGGGACAAGGCATACGTTATTGGCTTGATTGAAATTCAAGAAACGAGCACTATGAAAAGAGTTAAACATGAAAGAAATCCTCGAAGCAGAGCGCATACATACTATTATTTTTTAGAGGTTGGTGGTAATAGAATTTCAGTTTGCCAAAAATCCTTTAGATTCACGTTATCTGAGAAAAAACAACTCATAAAAACGGTTGCGAAGGCAAAACTTTAAGGATGTAGTGGCAGTGGAGATTTACGCGGAAAGCATACGGACTCTAGAAAACTTTTTATGGCGAAAGAAAAGGAAATTTTATTTTTTCATATGAGTCGCACTATACTCGGCGCGATACCTTCAGCCGTTATCTACCGAGTGATTTGTCTGTAGCTGAAATGCATCGCCTCTATGGAGATAAATACGACCATTCCGTATCGCTTTGAAAATTTGCTTAACTCTTTGGAACACTCAACTTAGAATTTAAAAGACCTAAAGTTGACACCCGCCACAAATGTGATTTGCTTCAATGTAAAATACAAGTTGCCAAATCTGAAGAACTTGAATCTCTAAAATTAGAGCAAACCCAACATCTCAATCAAGCGCAACAAGCTTATGACTCCAAACAAAATGATAAGGAAAAATCTTTAAATGATTTAAACTGAAGGTATTTTGTTTTGATCTTCAGCAGTGCCTTCCTACACCTCTGTTGAGAACTTCAGTGTCATTCTATAAAAGGCCATTATGGGCCTTTAATCTTACGATGCATGCATGACATTGCAACAAATCAACCAATATGCTACATGTGGCATGAAGTAGTAGCCAAAAGAGGTGGAAGCGAAATAGCTTTATGCGTATTCACTCATTTATTGAAATTAAATGCCAATGTAAATCAATGTTTTCTACAGTCATTACTGCCCAGATCAAAATAAAAATTCCTTCATTGCAACTATGTTTGCGATTTTCATGCAATTAGAAAACAATGTAAGCATTATAGATCACAAATTCATAGTCCCTGGTCACTATCGCACGCTGCGATAGAGAGGAAGTGTTGGATCTTAATTAAGTTTATTGAAGAACGGAAGTATGGTATACAGAGTACATTACATAAAACAGGGTTGCATTTATACTGTATGAAGTCCATGAGAAACACAGGGATATATAAGTAATTCATTTCTTCAACACCTTCCCTGAATTAGTTATCTTAAAACTTTTAGTTGCTCATGCCTTTCATTTACATGCATATATAACTTCATTACATACATATGTACATAACTTGCAAATATATTAGTACATTTCATTCATTTACATTTACTCATTAAAAAATATTACTTAAGGCCGAATTTATCTGTCAAATATTTCAACTTTTGCGCAGTGATGCCTTTGGTTAGAATATCTGCTATCATTTCGTTAGTGGGCAGATACTTTAATTCTACAGCTTTATTTTCTATCTTTTGACGGATAAATTTTGCCTTGATATCAATATGTTTGGTGCGTGGTGAGTAGGAGCTGTTTTGCGCCAACAAGATAGCGCTTTTATTGTCGCAATACAAAGACAAGCAGTAATCATCGTGTGGTATAAGCTCGCCTTCCAATTTTTTCAGCCAAATGGACTCCTGGATAGCAGCAACTAAAGACATATACTCTGCCTCTGTTGATGAAAGCGCGATTGTCTTTTGTCTTTTCGTCGCCCAAGCAATAGCTCCAGATTGGAATGTAAAAACATACCCAGTAGTGGAACGAGTGCCCTCTATGTCTCCAGCACAATCTTCTTCTTTATTGGCCCTGTAACCGCCTAAGCGATTTCGGCCGAGTCCAAAAAAGCACGCCAGTCATTTCTATTCTGTGCCAGCTGACGCCAGTTAGAAATGCCAAGTAAAGCCAAGTCCTTCTTCACCTTTCCAACGCAGAGGAGGCCTTCCTCTTCCTCTGTTACCAGCATCGCGACCCGCGTTGAATACTTTCAGAGCAGGAGCGTTTCTGTCCATTCGAACGACATGACCTAGCCAGCGGAGCCGCTGTATCTTAATTCGCTGCACTA